>MRSU01011284.1:0-16867 GCA_008369845.1 Trichomonas gallinae
GAATGAGCACATAGTGACCATTAAAATGCTAGATTCCCATCAAAAAAATCCTGGTGGAGTTTTCTTGGGCTCTACTGTAGTGTCGAACCCGACACGCTTTATAAGCAGAGGCCATTTTTGACAATTTTAAAAAATCTGCCGGACTACCTTTCAAAATTACATTTATTCGGCAAATTTTATTCAGCATATGAATAATCATTAGAGTTTATTATCATCTAATATATGAATGTATGAGAAAGTCTAAGTATTAGGCTTGTATGCTTTGGAATTGAATTGTGCAGAAACACTAGATCATTGGAAATATTTTGATTAGCAATAACGAATATTGAGATTGAATCAATCGTAATAATGTTTTGCTGTATTTTGAGCTAATCATTGCATTACTTAGTCAAATTTTTATATTAAATTTCGCTTTTGCAATTTTAATTTCCTAAGTAGATGGCTAATTTCATTATGTTCTATTTCTCATTACTTTGTCGATTATGATGCAGAAGAAGATAAATCAGGTTAATTTTTGACGAGTTTTTCAAATCGTGCTAGCATTTGTTCGCGTGTTCCTGTAGTTGATAATCCCAATGCTTTTAATTGTGCTTTAAGATCATTAGTTGATAAAGAATAGATTGATTTCTGAGTAATTGAAACTTGCTTAGTTTTAGTTTGAACTGGCTTAGATTTTTCTCTCTCTTTTTGAGCTTTTGCTTGAATTTGTTTTTGATTTAATTCTAGAGTTCTAAAAAGAATCGGGGTGTTATCATCTTTGACTACAACTGTCGTATAAGGTGAGTCATCAAATGGCAATTTCGTCTCCAATGGCTTCTCACCATCCCAATTTAAATTGTTTATCAAGTTTTTTCTTGGAAACATTTTAGAAAAATGACAAAATGACATGTAAAGATCAATGTCAAAAATTGTAGACAAGACCCATATTATTTGTTTCAGGCGCTAATCTTTTGTCGTTATGTACACTAAAGGATCATCTATTAGGATTTCATAGCTACCGTATGAAAACGGAATTAGAATTTATGGATAGAACAGATAAAGTTAAAAATGACACGTAAAATTGATTTGATTTTAATACATGACAATTTATAAAATTATGACATGTAAATATATATTTTTTGACATATGACATTTTGCTGAAGAAAATAAAAAATAAGCGACAATGGCCGATTAAATCCAAAATCCGGAATAACAAGGCGATGAAGTGCTGATATCCAGTGGAAAGTCTTTGAAAAAGAAAACGGTATTTGTCAGTTTAATAATCTAACCGTTTATTTATTATTCAAAATGTCTGCACGCAAACCAGCTGCTCGTACTTCTGCCCGCCGCCAAGGACGCCCACGCGTTGAGCTCACAGAGGACCAGCGCCTTGAAATCAAGGAAGCATTCGACATTTTCGACTCAGACAAGAGCGGATCCATCGATAAACATGAGTTACGCGTTGCTATGCGCGCTATGGGTTTCGATGTTTCTAAGAACGAAATCCTCGAAATTATGGAAAACAAAGACCCAGATAATACCGGCTCTATCAACTTCCAAGCATTCCAGGAAGTCGTTGGTGATAAAATGGCCCAGCGCGATCCAATTGAAGAAATCAGAAAGGCATTCGCCCTCTTCGATGATGACCATACAGGAAAGATTAGCATTAAGAACCTTAGACGTGTTGCTCGCGAATTAGGTGAAGCAATGACAGATGATGAGCTCCAGGCTATGATTGATGAATTCGATACCGATAAGGATGGTTATATTAGTGAAGCCGAGTTCATTGCTATCATGGATCCAACACAATCCGTTTAAATCTTTTTATCTAAAGAATTATTTCGTTAAAGGGTTTAATTTATTGTCGTGAAATTTTTGCCTATTTGTTTTATCCACTCTCAACAAGTTCCCGCCAATTTTTCGGAATAATAATTTTCGTAAATCTCATTTTTCATCATATTTTTCAATTTTGCTGCAGCAGATCGATTTTATAACAGCTACATTTATCATTGCAATATCAAATGTTCGTCATTGTAAACATTTTATTTTTACAAAAATCATAAAAATTATAATTTTGCTTAATTTTTAATTTTACGCAATAATATACTATAAAAACTTGATTTATTATATTATTTTAAAATTTGCCATGTAAAATTATTTTATATATTTATTTTCAATAAATTAAATTTACATGACAAAAAATTAAATGTCGATTTTATTTTAAAAATAGATCGTATATAATATGAAGATTCTAAATTTCATATTAAATTTGAATAAAATTTTCTTGTGTCTCAAATTTTTTTTTTTAAAAATATGACCTTCAAGCAGAAAATTGTATCTAAGGAACATAAAATAATTAGACCACCTCCAGAATGCATGACGTTCGTTGTTCATACTGGCAAAGTCGGTCGTTTCGTTAAAGACCTCGAAACTGATTTAAGAATAATGCTTGCACCATATACATTCGATAAATTGCGTGTAAACAAGAAAAACAAGATCAGGGACTTTGTTGAAGCAGCTGGTGATCTCCAAGCAACAATGATGATTCACTTAAGCAGCCAAAAAGAAAAATTAGTGTTTTCTTTCAACCGTTTCCCACATGGACCAACATTACACTTTAATATCAAGAAATTCGCAACAATGGCTGATGTTCGAAATGGAAATAAAGAATCTGCAACAATAAATAAAACACATCCAGGCGAAGCTTTCCCAATTTTAGAAGGATTCGGTGAGTCAAACGAAGACCAGACAGTTGTTTCTATGTTCCAAGGCTTATTCCCATCATTTGATCCAAATACAGCAGATCTCGGTTTAATGAAGCGTGCAGTACTTATTTCTAAAGGTGCTGATGGTGAAATTTCCATCCGCCACTACTTAGTCGAGAAGACGGATCCTAAAGAAAGCGCTATCAATGAAGCTGTCGATAAAGCTATGAATGTTGATCTTTCTAAGTATAACTCTATGGCAGAATATCTCGAAGAGTTAGAGAAGACACAGCCAAAGAGAGATAAGAAGATCTCAACGATCAAACTGAAAGAATTAGGACCAAGAGTTGAAATTGTTCTTGATTATGTTGAAATGAACCTTTATGGCGGCATGAAGATGCAGGAACAGATAAAGAAGAGCCAGATAAAGCGTGCTCAAGAAGCCAAAGCTGCTAAAGAAGAAAAAGAAAAAGCAAAAAAAGCAAAAGTTTTATAGAGTAAATATTTATATTAATTTTATGATATTCAGACAAAAAAACCTATTTCACAAACAACAAAACTTGATAAGCATTAATATTTTAAATATATATAAAGTAATTCATTTTGCGCCTTAAAATAAAAACCTCACCAATTGAATACTTTACATGTCAATTTACTAGTCACTTTGGATAATTTTAAGGTTAGTTTTTTATTAAACTGAAAATGGTTTAAAATTAGTTAGGCATAATATATGTCTGAAAATAAATGCAAATCTAAATAGAAAATACAAAAAATACAAAAACGGTGCCTACAATTTTGGATGGTACAGTAGTGATATTAACTGGTTTAACAAAGCTAAAAATTTGAATACTCATCCCTGTTTTATTCATTTGACACCCTAGATTTTACATGACATGCTAATTGTTTGTCACTTTTCTTTCAAAAATTCAATCAAAAATCTGACAATCTGACATTGTAAAAATTTTTCATTCAAATTTTATTTTTCGATTTTTTCGTTCGAAAAATAATATTTGAATGTAAACAATGACATTATATTGGACACTTTTCGAGGAGCGATGAGTAATGTGTCCATTATATATTTTAATAGTTTTGAAGGTTACGATTTTGAATGCAAACGATATCCTTTCAAAATATAACCTTATCAAAACTATTGAATGATGTTGTATTTAAATTCATGTCAAAACAAATCCAATACAAATTAAAGATGTTCACATATTGAGAAGGCCATCATTTTAATACACAGAACATGTTGGAATTTGTTTTCAATAATTTTAATTTACTAAAATATAGCTGCAAATCTTGTGTTTTTCATACATATATAAAGATAGGTTATCATAGAATGAGCAAATATGATTCTTATAAATAGAAAGATCAATTTTTGACATGTAAATTATGTTTACAATGTAAACGACAGAATTTAGAAAAAATTCTTTTTGCACGTTAATTTCAAAAATGACGAGTACGGAAACTGTTATTCATATTACACACGGAAAAAGCAAGCATCCGGGCCCAGATCAGTACGTCACTGAGCGCAAGTTCGGCTCTGATGCCATCCATTGGACAATCAAAGGACGTCCGAAAGATAGAGTTGATGAAACACCAGGTCCACAGTACCAAGCCCTTAAGTCTACAGTAGGAGAAGGACCTAAATTCTCATTCCACGGCAGGCCGCAAGATTCAAAGAAAGAGCAATCACCGGGACCAGATTACATGCCACCAGCTTTCGGAAAGGGCTCACAAGCAAGCTCATTCCACATGAGGAAGGAACTCAAGCAAGATGGACCAAACAAAGATGGTCCAGGCCCAGGTGCTTACTACATTCCATCTTCAATCGGCGCTGGTGGAAAGAAATTCACAATGAAGGCGAGACAGTTCCCAAGAGATGGTCCAGAATCTGCTGGCCCAGGCCCATCAGCCTACACACCAAACTACCAGGCGACGATGCCTAACGTACGCAAGAACACGATCGGCAGCTACCTTCAAGCACGCGGAATTGATTCTAAGAACATCACACCAGGCCCAGGCGAGTACGTCGTTCCTTCATCCCTCAGCCAGAGAACATCATGCTTCCACTCCAGACGTCCTGAAGAGAAAGTAGACTCAAGTCCAGGCCCAGCTGCATACGAGTACCAGTCTCAGATCGGAAAAGGCGCCCGTAAATGCATTATTCACGATCGCATCGAACAGAAACAGAAATATCTTGACGTTCCGATCAATGCAATTCCATCCAAATTCGGCAACGAAGGCCGCAAGTCCAGTTTCCACGCTCGCACTCCTATGCATAAACCAGAAGCAACACCTGGCCCAGATTACGTTCCACCAAGCTTCGGATCCAGTTCCACTAAGTACTCCTTCGGCAACCGCAGAGATATTTCCAAGCGCGAAACGAGCGCGATGACTCCTGGACCAGGCGCTTACGATCTCGGAACAACAATCGGCAAAGGAAAGAAATACTCAATGCGCAGCCGCGAGAAAGCAGGCTCAGCGGCAGCAGTAACACCAGGCCCAGCTGATTATGTTCCAGACTACGACAAGTTGATGAAGGGCAGAGCATCACAGATCGGAAATCGCTTGAAGGAGCCGAAGTCAGACACGATGAATGCTGGATTCAACATGCTCCCGGAGATCAAGGGTCCAATGATCACAATCGGAAGAAAGGACTACTTGGATGTCGTCCCAGGAAAGAATTATCTTGTTCAAGAGGAAGAATAATTTTATTAAAATTTTGTTATAAGTTGTGTTTCTTAAAATGGTTTGTATTTCCTAACAACTCTCAGCCTAATCTTTTTTCTTGTGCGTTTTCTCGAGGAATGCGACGACCTCAGACTTGTGGACAGAGAAACCTTTCGACATGTCGAACTCAGGATAGAACAATGTCTCCCAAAAAGGTAGTTCAGCTTTGTGGATGAGATCGCTTCCTGGCTTCGCTGTTACATGCCACAATGTTCCTTCGTCGAACTGTCGGTAATAGAATGAGAAGTCGCCGTTTTTAATTTCTATTTTGACATCGACTTCTGTTTCTTTTTTCGGATAAATATAGATGACAGGTTTTCCACCTCTAATATGAAGAACAATATGAAGTAGAGAGCCATTTTGAATACCATAATCTTTAAGTTTTTTACCATCTTGTGTTCCTTCAAAAATAATTCTATGGTGGTCTGGTAGAATACCAGCTTTATTTTGAATTTTATCATCAATTCTAAAGCATAGATTTAAGCAGCTTTAAGTGTGAATACATATTTCTCAATTTCAATTTTTATTTATGGAATTATACCTCTTAGAGTTGCATGTTTGCTTTATATTTTACGATTAAGAGTATATTATTATAGTTTATTTTAGATTTTAATGCATGATTGATAAAATCTGATATGATAATACAAATGTAAAACAAAAGCTAAATGATACATTTTCTTGACAATTTAAGGATGCGAGTTGACTGATTATAATATATAATTTATTAATTATTTTATTTATACCAAACAAAAATTTATGCCAAGCCAGATGAATGCGAGGATGCAGCTCCAGATGGAGACGGGATGCTTTGTGGACCGCTCTTTTGCGTACTAACTTCATCAGATGGAGGAATCGCCATTGTTGATGATGATTGCTGCTCGCTGATAGTCATTCGCGATTTACTACTCTTTGTTGATAGCGAAGACGCTGTAGAAAGAAAGCTTGGATGAAAATCATTCACTTGAGTATTTGTTATCCTTTGAAATCTGATTGGCGGGGCAATAACTACGTCTCTGTACATCGGGTCTGCCGCCATAAACGGGGACTCGCGTAAAGGAAATTTCAATAATGGTCCTTCTTCAATGAATCGCCACATTTTTTTTAGATTTTTTTTTTCTTAAACGTACAGTTTCTATTTTTCTTTTTATTTCTGATAAAATAAAACATTTACTAATTTCATAGTCGAATCTTTCCAAAATTACCAAAATATAACAAATTTCTGGAAGATCCAAAAGATTTCATGAAAATTTAATATAAGATATTTCACAATTTATCCATTCTCTTTTATTTAATATGCAAACTTCTCAAAAAAGCAATATTTATCTTTTCAAATTAGCCGCATTATTGTCGAAATAAACCAATTAAAACCATTTAATAACATATAATGGTAGTAATTTTTTAACAAGTCTTATTATTCAAGCTTGTTTTTAGGCTTTCCAATTTCGTTATTAGGCTTTCCAATTTCGTTTCTAGGCTTTCCATTTTTGTTATTGTTTTAGGACTACTCGAGTTTGAATCATTATCATCATCATTAGATTTCGAAGATTTTCCTTTAGGTAAATCATTTTGATCTACGATAAATTCTGGTGGTCGAAATGCAGGAATTATCCTCATTTCCTCGAAGTCTAGTATTTGAGATGCTGATTTAGCACTGTTATCAATTATGGTATCTATTAGATTAATAATTTCAGAAATTTCTGGACGTCTGTCTGGAGAACGATCAGTCATTTTATTTATGATATTCATTATTTCTGGGTTAACAAGCGGCGTCATTCGAGGTATATCATAACCTGTGAACATAAATCTTAAAACGCAACCAAGCGAATATATATCTGCCTTTGTATTATATCGTAAATGCTGGTGTACTTCTGGAGCCATATATGCCGGAGTACCAACATATCCTTCACAATAACCTTCGTCTAGTTGACCAACACAATCAAGATCTTCAATTCCTGGACAATAATTTTCATCTATTAAAATATTTTCTGGCTTAATATCGCGAACGATGTAGTCATAATGATGAAAACTGTCATTAACTAATTGTAAGATTAATTTGAATAGTTCTAATAACATATAATTGCTATATTCAGGATGATTACCCAGAAATTCCGATAATGTTCCTTCTGTATAATATTTTTGCACGATAAAATATTTCGGATCAATGCTACCTATATGTACTTCTTCCGATAATCCCTTCCCTAATTTTTTTCGAATTTCTTTTTCTATTTCATAGAAAATAGCATATTTATAAATCTTTTCATTACTCGAACGTTTTTTCAATATAACGCTATTTGCACCGTATCCGATAACTTCATAGATTTGAACTTCTGGGATAAAGCAATTTTTGAAAAGCTGGATTACTTCTCGAGCACTCGGATTAGGCATTATGCAAATATTAAAGAACAATTGTGTTATATAATGGTGTGGATAATATCTGTAGCAAAATTCTACAAATTGACGATATGGACACACTGATTTATCTATTGCGTATTGAAAATAATTATTCTCCATGTTAAATGTAACTGTATTTTGATCGATAAGAATTGTTCTTTTATCAAAATATGTTATGATAATATTATTTTCGTATAAACTAATTAATTTGAGTAATATCTTACGGAGGATGATGTGATAGTCAAGTATATGTTTGTGAAACGGGTTCCAGCGTGCTGTATATTGTTCATAAGTAACCAAATTTTGCAAAGACATAACATTAAATGTCACTTTTTGATTAATATTGGTAAATTTTTTTGCCAACTCCCTTTCAGCAAAATCCTTCCAAATCAAGACAGCAAATACTGTATGGGTTTAAAGTTCACTTACTAAAAAATTATCGATATTAACTCTCCATCTTTTTTTTTTTGACATCATTAATTCAATTATAATCATAAAGCTATAAAAATTGCTAAATCAATTACTTAAGAGTAATTTCAAGGAAAATGCTAGATTAGATATGATGTTAAATCATATTCTTTGAAGTAATTTCATATGTCGGATACCGTTAACAAAGACAGGATATCAGTGTATGAGTCTGAATTTTTGATGTATTTACAAAACTTTACATGTAATTTTAAATTCAAAAGAAAAGTGACAATACGGTTATTGTAAAGTGTCAATGGAGGTGTTACCCCCTAATTTAGTTATACGTTAAGAAAAATTCTAAAAATTTTCATGAAGAAGAAAAATCCTTATGCAAGCCCCCCATCCAGTCCTCTTCCATCTGAGAAAGACTTGACGAGGCAGCTGGAAAGGATGTTCGAAGTCCCGGACACTGATATCGATCCTATCGATTTCACCGATGCGAGAACATTAACCCGCGAAACTAAGGACGCAATAAGTCTCGCATCATTCTCAAAAGAATGGGACCAGCAATTGGCTTCTATTCAAAAATTAATGGGGCTCGTAAAAGCAGGAGCCGCTTCGCATCAAACGTTTTTATCATTTCAACCGCAATTCATGCCAATTATTATCGAAAATATCACAAATTTAAGAAGTACACTCGTTAAATACAGCTGCTTGTTCGTAGCTCAACTGGCCATGACTTTGGGAACCCAATTCGACACTCCTGCAGAACAACTGCTTCAAACACTATTTAAACCGACTACACATGGCACGCAAATCATTGCAGATTCATGCAAAAATGCGATTCTCGTTATTTGCCAATATGTTGTATCTTCGAAAATTGCAAAGGCAATGGTTGTTCAATCTGCATCAAAAGCGTCAGTACATCGTGTGATATGTGCAAAGGCTTTTCTGTTAATGGCTAAACAATGGGAGCCGAAAATTTTAGAAAAAATGAAACCATTTTTAATCCCAGCGCTCGAAAAACTCGTCGTAGATGCATCTCCCGAAGCAAGACAAATCTCTCGCGAAGCGAAAGCAATGATTACTGGCGAAAATAAAAATCAAACAGAATCAAAACAGAATTCTCATCATATTGAGACATCAGGAAAGCGCCGCGCCGCTTCTCTGACAAGCAAGAAGCGATTATTAGCAGAAAAAACGTTAAAACTCGATGATATTAAACAATTTATTATTTTAGGCGACGAAGCATCATTAAAAGAGAACGCAGACGCAGTTGCAAGGATAATTGTTGATGGTATGAACTCAAATAGCCCGATTTTGGCAAACACATGCTTAACATTATTCCCAAATACAGTAAAAACAATTCCAGACAGCTACAAGCCACGCATTCAGTCTTTAGTCGGTGCAATCCTCATGTACGACTGCAGCACTGTCCGCAGACACAAAGAATTGGCTTACACGGCTTTCAATGAAGCAGGAAACAATATTTCTCCTGCTCTTGTTATTTCCGCAGCTATTAAGAACCCGCATGTTAAGGAAAGCATGGTACTGGTAACAAGCTTCTATAACATCAACGAAAGCTTAATCCCAGATGACGTCAAAGAAGAATACGAGAAGATTTTCCCCAAGCAAGAAAACGATTCAGGCTTAGTTTTCGAGACGAAGCCTTCAGCAGAAGCAACACCAGAAAAACCGAGAAGAACAGTTTTCTTCGCAGAAGAGCCAAAAGAAGAGGCTCCAGAAGTCGTAGTTGCAGAAGGAAACGATAAACAAAATGACGAAAGAACATCAATTCTCGTCAGCAATGAAAACAAGACAGAAGAGAAAACAGACGAAAAAACTCAACAAGCGGACAATACACAAGAACCTCCTAAGAAAGAGCCAAGGCAGCATCTCACGTTTGTCTTGGATAATATACCGGATTTCCCGCCTAAAGAACAACGCTATGAAGAAGAGGAAGAAGAGAAATTCGATGAAGAACAGAAGAAGATAGACGAAGAAATTAGAAAGGCTCCTTTCGAGATGACAACGAAGAAACTGGACTTAAAGCAATTGACATCACAAGAGATCCAGAACCCACGCGCAATAGCAACACCAAAGCCAGTAGATCAGCCAAAACCAAAGCAAAAAGTCGATGAACAAATACCACCAAAAATTGACGAACAAAAGCAGTCAACAACCAAATCTAATATCATTGATAAAACACAGACTAAATCTAATACTGACAAAGTTCAAGTTCAAACTAAACAGAATGATGTAGTAGATAAAACTCAAATCAAGCAGAATAACATACAAACTAAAACGAAAGTTGAAGAACAAAAAATTCAAACATCGAAGAAAGGTTCAACGCAAAAAGTCAAGAAAGAAATTGATTTCAAGCCAAGTTCGAAGCCAAAAGATAATATTAGAACTAAAGCACCTTTTGCTACAGACTTTGATCCGCCTCCAGAGCCTCCTGCGAGCGAGACAAAAGCAAACAAATTAATCGAGAAACTCAACAGTCCTGACACTGTTGACAAAAGTGGAATTTTGAGAAGAATCGCTCAGCTCGCTTCGAGATCTGGTAGTGCGGAATATAAGACAATTCTTTCAGCTGTTCTTCCATTCACTCATTCACCGTTCTCTGACGATGCTGTTTTAGTTACAAGCGCTATAATAAGGAGCTGCCAACATAATAAACTGCTTCAATTTGGAGCCTCACTTCTCGCTGAATGTCCGCGAGAAGCTGCTGAGTTTTTGGGGAGACTATCACACCAATGTTCGCCTGGTGAAATCTTGGATGCTGCTCCGCTTTTCATGGGCGGACTGAAACAACTCGCGTCAGACAAAGAAGCAAACATTCGAAAAGCTGCTGTTTTCTGTATAGCGGATATGTGGGTTTCTGCTGGTGAAGACTTCATGCAGGAGATCGAAATCCTTCCTCCACTGACAAAGAAGCTGGTTACACATTATTATTCGATTCATAAGAATTAATTTTTATTTTTTATTTGTTTTGTATTAAATATTTTTGTTATTTGTATCTAGTTGTTAAATATTATTTGAAATTTATAATGAAAACCACAAAACTGAATCAAATGAAATTTGAAGCAGACATTTTTTCATTGCTTTTGGCTCCTATAGTGTAAAAAAGAAAGAACTAACACTGAAAGAGTTATTTAAATAAATATTTTATTTAATATTGATAGAAATCAATTATTTGTTGAATACAGATGTAATGCTGATTGATAATGGTCCAATTATGTGTTGTATGAAGAATGTTGTTATAATAAATGCGTGCTCCAAAGGATTTGTAAATTTTGATGTTTCAAGTTTTTAAATTTTTTATTGAAATTCATGGTACTTTGTCGGAGCAGATTGGTATGAATCGTTTGTTGGTGTAACAGAAATATCGAGAAAAAAAAATCAACATTAAACTGAAGAAACAATCATAAAATCATGATGCTTAAGAATTTCTAATTTGATTTGAAGATAATAGACAAAAATTTTCAAAAAAATATAAAATTAATTAAATTAATTTTCTTCGTTGTCATCTTCAAACATTTCTTCGCCTTCTTCATTTTCATCATTCTTTAAAAATATATTTGGTATAGTGAACTTAGTGATAATTGTTTGAGTTGTATATTGTTCAATTAAATCATCATTTATTGGTATTTTTGCGACATAACCAATCTGTAGATGCTTAAAGTATTGTATTGAAACACAATATTGATCAGGATCAAATTCAACATTTGCTTCATTTTCTGGTTCATAAGCAGCGAACGGTTCAAACATTGTTGCGCTAGATAAATCGGATAGTGATGATATTATATCAAGAGGATCCACTGGCGTCCTTGGGTTGAAACTTTCTGGAATTTGTCCGATAGAATACTCTAAATTGCCATTAATGAAGAATCCAACGTAGTATGCAGTCTCAGGGTTGTAAAAATCGTTCAATTTTTCGCCAAATTCAAAGAATGTTGATTCATTGAATACGAAAAATTCGAAAGGATTTGAAGATCTAGAGTGAGAGCGAATGTACTTTCCAAAACCTAACGCTATGAATAATGAAAATAGAGTATTGTGTTGTTTGTAAATCCATTTTTCTTCTTCTTTGATAACTGTAACGAAAAACCTCTCTCGTGCAGTTGCTATGCTGATATTGTAATCTCCCATATCCATATTTATCACCGTTTTTGGAAATGTTCCCTCGGTCGCATCGTATTTTTCGAAAACTTGGAGAATAGGTGTCATGCAGTCATCCTCTATGTCTCCATAACAATAATTGTACAGCAATAGATTATCATTTCCATATATCATAACCCTATAATTGATCATTTTTAAAAAATAAATAAGGTTAATTTTCATCTTAAAAAAAATCAAAAATAATGATTTTCCGCTTCAGCATCCTCTATCTCTTCTCAAGTCATTGACATGCAGATCAGATTCAACTTCAATAACGAATCTCTGAGCAACAGTTCGAAGACTTTCGCCTTACAAACTCGCTCCAACCAAATTCAAATCCCTGAAACCACATGGGACGATGCCAACGACACTCCAATTCCAGAGGATGACGATGAGCCAACATTAGTAATGTAAGTGCAGTCGGAGAAAGACGTTACAGCAGTGCCAGAGACAATGAAGAGAAAACATGACGAGGAAAATTATCATCGTCATCCAGACAATGCATTAGGCGGATTTGACTTTGACGCTGAGATTTTAAAAGTCGAAACAAACAGAGCAGAGAGAGTTCGGCAGTCGAGCGAGATGAACAACCAGCCACTGATGCTGCCGGACAACGACATCATAATTCCAAGCGATAAGTGATAATCCGATGATTATGATGATCAAAAAATTGGAATGATTCTCTAGTTCTGACTTCTTTGGCATCTCCTTTTCCCAACCTCAAGTTTGTAGTTGAAGAAACATCGAGGAGGACAATTTAGAACTCATTCGTGCACGAAGCTATCAACATACTCAACAAATTTAGAGATGTCAACAGAGTCAAAGATGAGAAGCAACTTTCAGCGATGCTTTCTCTGGCTCATCACATTTTGACTCAGGAGCAGCTTATTCAGTCTACACGATTGCTTCTAGTGTCACAATGGGCAGATCATATAAATCACTTTATTAGAGAATCAAAAGAGTGTGAGAATCTGATCAATAACAGGAAAGAAGAATGACCTGCCAATTCAATTTAAGTAAATTGTATACAAAGGACAAGATCATCTTTCACATGATCATCGATGATTGTGTCGTTCTCAATCATTCCTGGGATATGCTGTGTGTTTTCTTTATGATCTAATTCAAGAAATTCCATCAAAAACTAAAATTAATGAAATGAATGAAAATTGAAAAAATATTTTGGCATTTTATGACGACTTCAAAAATTCACTTCTAAACTCATTCTATAACAATTTTTTTTACTTTTCTTTTGAATTTTTTCAATGCTCTTATCAATTAAGAAATTTTTAATTCTCTTATATGTAATGTTATAATAGACTGCAATAATATTGTGCAAATCAATAAAAATTTATGTCAATTCCGAAATCCATCGGAATCGATGATGCTCCTAAGACAAAGTTAATGATGTTCTCAAGTTCGTGGATTTCAAGAAAGACGGAAAAGGACTCGTTTCCATCAATGGAGCTTTGCTCATTAATTTGTTCGCAAGGGATGAGACGATCACCGAAGTCAATATTGAGAAGAGTTCGATCAAAGAAATTCCTCCTCGATGTTTCGAGATGTGCACGAATCTCGCGAAAGTCACGCTCAACAATATGATCGAAGTTTTAGGCGACTATTGCTTCTCACAATGCACGAAACTTACAACAATAAACTTTCCTACTTCAATAAAAACAATTGGAACTTACTGTTTCTTCTATTGTTCTTCGTTATCAAAGACTATTCCAAATCTTCCAAAATTATCGAAACTTGGAAATTACTCCTTTTATCATACAAATATTCCATCATTTTATTTTTCATCTTTGATTACTGTAGTAAATAGTTATACATTTTATAGCTGTCAGGAATTGACATCTATAAGCAACTACAACCAAATAATAGAAATTGGAAACTACGCTTTTTATCAATGCGCAAAACTTTCCTACACGCTACATTTGAAACTTCAAAAACTAGGATCATATGCATTTAGCTATTGTAATGCGATTTATTCTTTCAATGTTCCACCAAATATTACAATTATTCCCTCTTATTTATTATCGAATTGTGTCAATCTTGGTAGCATTTCATTTCACTCAAATGTAATAAGCATTGAGAGCTATGCGCTATATAATACGGGCATTACATCAGTCTCATTACCAGCTAATCTTGAAGTTATTGGTGCTGGTGTATTTTATTCATCAAAATTAACAACAATTACAATTCCTCAATCTGTCAGAAAGATTGGAGATAGTTGTTTTTATTCTTGTTATCAATTAAATTCTGTCATAATCCAATCAACCACGATATCTCTAGGATATGCTGTGTTTATGGACAGTCCTTATATTAATTCTATTTCATATCCTAATTTGAACTATGTTCCTGATGGAGCATTTTCTGGATGGGATAAGCTGACACAATTCAGATATTCAACATATTACTACCAATCAGGATTCAGTTCATTTTCAACAATTAATAGGATTGGAAGCTATGCTTTTTGTTGGTGTACTAAATTGAAATATGTTTCCATTCCATCGACTGTTACTTATATTGATCAATCAGCATTTCAATATTCTGGATTGACATCAATTTCGATTCCAGATTCTGTTAATATAATAAGGAATGCTTTGCTAAGTACATGCCACGAACTTTCATCAGTATCCATCCCATCTTCAATAACTGTAATCGAATATTCTGCATTTTATTCATGCTTTAGTTTAACAAGTATCTCGATTCCATCATCAGTATATAAAATTGAGAGTTATGCATTCAGTGGATGCCAATCTTTGAAAAATATTGTAATTTCATCATCAGATATTTCATCAGACAATAATGTATTTTCGTATTGCACTAGTTTGATAAGTGTATCTTATTCAAATATTAATGATAGAATTGTTATGGGTGCATATTCTGGTTGTCAATATTTGACAAGTTTCAACATTGGAAACAACATAAAATCAATTGGAAATTATGCATTTTCATCTTGTATCAATCTTTCATCTGTTACAATTGGTTCACAAATTAAATCAATTCCAAATAATTGTTTTCAAAATTGTTACAAACTTAAAACAATAAACATTAACAGAAACATTGAATACATTGGAAAATATGCATTTGAAAAATGTGAATATATAACAACAATAGATTTATCAAATATTAACTGTGAAATTGGAGAATATACATTCCAAAACTGTTATAGACTTTATTCATTTAAATTCCCCAACTTTATAAATTACATCCCAAATGGAATATTTTGTAATTGTAACAGTTTGTCATCAATCGAATTTCCGCAGTCAATTGAATCAATTGGATCCAGTTCATTTCAATCTTGTTCAAGTCTAAAATCATTTGAAATACCAAAAACTGTAAAAAAGATACAATGGTCTGCATTTTATAACTGCTCTCTATTTGAATCAATTGTTATTCCAGAAACTATAACAGTCTTAAACTCTGGCCTTTTTTACAATTGCACATCATTGAAAACATTTAATATGAGCCAAACAATAAAGAGAATCGAATCAAATTGTTTCCAAAACTGTTCAATAACAGAATTAACAATTCCAGAGAATTGCATTATCAATAATAATGCTTTTTATAACTGCACATATTTAAATTTGCTTGTCTTGTCATATGGTACAATTGTGAAAGAAAAAGCATTCAAAGATTGTTGGAGTCTAGAAAAGATAACAATAGCTGAGAAATGTCAGTTAGATTTATATTCTTTTTCGTTCTGCAAGAATATAAGCGTCATATTCTGTGGTACTGATGATGTTTATGACCCAGGAACAGTATACACAATCTACACCATTGCTTCTAGTGTTACAGTGAGTAAATCATACATATCTCCTTATTTCTGCTATATTAAAGCAATTGTTGGTGAAAAAACAGATTGCCAAAATATAATCAAAAGAAAAACTGATGATAAAATTCCTCCCAAGAAAACCGACATATGGAAATTTTATCCTTTTATGGCCGAAATTTTCATGCAAAATAAATCATTTTAAAAATCTTCAGTTTAAAACTAAGTTTGCATCATATATTATAATAATAACAAAACATATGAGTAGATTTTGTTTTGTATACTATGAATCCAATAGCCATGTATGGAAAAATGTTGTAAGTTCATTCTTTTAAATTCTGTAAGCTAGCTGAAACAAAAGAAGAAGATGAAAAGCCCAAGGATCCATCAGTATCTAGGATAGATCAAAAAAAGGATGCAGGTTATATTGCAGTTGAAGAAATAAATATTTTTTCATTAACTTGCGATTAAAACTCATATATTATCTTAAAATTTCATACAGAACTCATTTAAGAAGAATTGCATATTTTTGATACAGAACTCATTTAATAGCAATTTCAATATCGAAATTATTTTATAAAAATCATAATAAAATGCAATAACACTTGCTAAATATCATTATATATGTAGTTATATTGGACTTTAGTCCTATTGTCTCCGGTAACCGGCTAACCCCCTCGAATTTCGGCAATCGGCCAAAATGGCTAAGGTC
>MRSU01011293.1:0-55089 GCA_008369845.1 Trichomonas gallinae
ATGTAAGGGCCTTTAGCTCACCTGGGAGAGCGTGCGACTGAAGATCGCAAGGTACGTGGTTCAAGTCCGCGAAGGCCCAATATGATTTTTTCCCTTTTATCTTAATTGTCACTTTTTGACTAAGTACAAACACATTTTTTTTGGTCATGACTTTTATCGCACCTGTGCATGGGTTCGATTGGAGATCGCACGGTACCTGGTTCAATGAATAAATTGTTCAAATAGATTTTTTCCGGTCTTCTTTATTGTTACTTTTTGACTACTTTTTTTAAATTTTGGATGCTTCCGGATAAAGTACATATCTATATTCTAAGATTTACCCGACCATTTTTCATATTGATGCTGTCATTTATTGCATATTCAATTGAAATTCATATTCAATTATTTCATGAGACCAGTTTATAGCCTCAATAATTATCCATATTTCGTATATATTATACTATTGATTTAAAAATAGCATTTATGGACATTTTTTTTATATTTCATTCTGTTTTAATTATTATTAAAAACGAGGTATTTTAAAGATCTGTAAAGTGATATAAACCAATTATTTAAATACAAACAAGATTTCAAATTTAGTATGTTGATAAAAAAATATTGATAATTGCCCCACAAGCTAAACCTGCAATAAAAGGATATCTTTGAAAATCAATGAGTGCCAGCAAAACTGATGCTCCACCAAAAAAAATGCCGAATAAGAATCCAAAAACGAAATTTTGTCCGGGAAAAGTATCTGAAGCTGGATCATCAATTTCTTCGATGCCATTTTCGATTAATGGTGAGTTTCTATGTCTGTGGTGATGATGATGTTCATTGTTTCCTTCATCATTTCTGTCTTCTCCAATGTTAACGACTGCATGTTCATCTTCATCTTGGACTGTCTGCGTTTGCTGTGGAATTGGAAAATTATGTAAGTTAGGTAAATTAGCTCTGATCATACTTCCTATATCGCGCTGGTTAAACAAAACTGGGAACCATTCTTCTTCTAGGTCAATTCTCGATTGCTGTGATCCATCTTCCGTATGATGTGTCTGATGAAAAGATTCACGAATTTCTTGAATTTGTTCTTGCGAATAATTCATACGAGCAAGACGATCAAAGCCTCGTAAATCGTTGACCACAACTTCCTCTTCTTCGGGCGCGTTGGGGTCATTTCTGTAGAATCCTTGTATAGTAAACTCCATCATTGAGTCAAAACTGGATAATACTTCCTTGCCGGTGAGAATTTTTCCTCGATAAATTAATGTTAGAATTTTATTCTTAGGAATAGCGACTGTTTTGTCTTGTTTTATCATGTCGATGATATAGCTTGTTGTCTCCTCAGGCGGAACTTCAAAAGTAAGATGTTGGTCGGGAGGAAGAATTACGTGAATTTTCAACATTTTTGAAAAATGTTAATTTCTTCAAGTTATTCTGTTAAAAATAGAGCTTATCTAATAATTTCTTACTTGTTTTGCTATAAAAACATCGTTAACCCCAGTTTTTTGACATTCTGACATTGTAAATCCAAACATTTGAATTTTGACATCATAATCCTCACTTTTTTTTTACAATGTAAACTTCATGATTTAAAGAGTTTTGACAGCGTAAAGTCATATTTTTGACATTATGGCTTTGTAAACTAATCATTTTCAAAATTCTGACATTGTAAAATATATCTTTTTGACAATCCGACGTTGTAAATTATTTTTTTTGGAAAATTCTGACGTTGTAAATAATTTTTTTTTTTTGAAATGTTCTGACATTGTAAAGTTGAATATCAATTGTTATACAAAGAAGAATTATTAGAAAACCAACTTGATAAAGATGACAAAAATAACAAGTCATTACTTACTGATGATGTTTTGCTACATGAAACAGAAAAATTCAATGAAAATTTAATGATTATTGACAACATTATTAGAAATAACCAAATTGAAACAGAGGTACATCAAATAGTCCAAAAGTTATCAGAAATCTGCAGATATTTTGCATTTTGTAATCAATATAATTCATATCAAAATAATTTTCCTTTTGAAATGTTCTTAGCTATATTGAACTTGGATATTCCAATAGAAATACTAGCAAAAATTTTATCAAGCTTTCGTTTAATCAAATTTGATGAACATCAAATTAATATCTTAATTTCAGATGAACATTTCATGCACTTGTTGTATAATTTGACTTCAAATATGGATCTAGATGAAGATATACAACTTGATATAATAGAAATCATTCAAAAAATGATTAATTCACCTGAATTATTGATTTCATTCAAGAGTCACGAGTTCTTTTCTTTATTGAATAATTTAATGCCAAGAATATCAACAATACGTCTAATACAAACATGCATTTCTTATTCAGATCCAGAATTTGGAGATAATTTATACCAAATTCTTTTAAATCATGTTGAAACATACGATGAACTAGCTAAGTATAAGATAATTAAGTGCATCATTAAGATATTAGAAAAATTTGAATTTGAAATTGATGAAAGACTAATTAATATTATACCAAGCTGCATTCAGCCATACAATCAGAAGCTTGCTCGATATGCGTTTGATATTACTTCGTATATTAATCCTGCACCTAATTTTCTGCGCGAAATTTTTAATTTTTTAACCTGTTGTGAGAGTTCTGGCGCTGCATTATCAGTTAGCAACTTATTATTACAAAATTATGAGCAATGGCATCTGAATATCAGCCAGAATCGAATTATTGGATTATTAGAACAAATTCAAGAGCTCCCTTTCGATAGTGCAGCTCCTATTACATTCGCTTTGATGCATTATGTTGATATTAATCTATACGAAGAACATGAAGCGAATATTTGCAATTATTGCCAGAAATTTTTAGAATACAAAAGTTATTTTGGATATTTCATTAGCATTATAGGACAAATTTTACATATCCATCTCACAAAAGCTGATATTGAACAAGAATTCGTCAACTTTATTATAGAAACAAGAGATATTATCACTGAAAGTAATGAACTATCTGAAACACAAGAAGCAGAGAACTTTCTTGAGTTATCTTCACAGTTATTGCAAGACTAAACAATGGTATCTACTGTATAATGCGCTAATATGAATAATCTTTTTACTTTTTCAAGATCTCGTTCCAATGAGAGTCTTTGATATTAATATAATCTATTAATTGCAAAATTTTGAACCTAATTCCAATGCATTCGAATTAGATAATATCTCATTACGCTCATTTTTTACTACATTCATAATCCGATTGTTGAAAGTTTATAATAGCAATAATAAACATTACCACTTCAATACATTTTCTGTTTTGAATACAGAATGATCTACAAAACACATGTAAACATGAGTGATAAGTAACATTTCCCATATTATAAGCATGTTGATAATTGCTGTGTTAACAAAATACATTGGTTTATCCATGGTTTTAAGATTAAGATCGATTTCTCCAAATTTGGAGAAAACTTCTGACTATCGACCAATACTAGTTATATGCAACCAGCATCAAGTTGCTTGCTATTTGGTCACAGACTTCACACACGAAAATTCGCTTAGTCATAACCGAGATTTTATTGCGGCATATAAGATGAACCCGACGAACGGATTTCATATCATTTGCTAATTTTCGAAATTTTCCGAAGAATGTAAATTTGCAAAAATATTCTCAGCAATTAAGAACCGATTCCGATGAAGAAATGAGTCAAATACATCATAAATTTGTGCATGATAGTTAGAGGAAGGCATACAAAGTTTTCATAACATGTCATTTTGAGACTGAACTTTTACGTTGAAGAATTTTTGAAATTATAGTCAAGATATGACGATACACATGCATGTTGGTCTGACGTATGACGGGTCTTTCCATTTTCTTCTCAATTGTATAAAGATTAAATTCGGATTACAGAAATTCAAAGCGTAAAAAAAAACCTAAGATTTTCATATACTACATGAGTGAGTGGTTATTTGATGTGATGTGAACCGAACGTAAAACAATTCAAATAGTTGAGAAAATAGAAGTAAATTCAATAGTCACGTGGTCCATGGATTTTAATAGGAAATATGAGATCTATGCATACATAGGTAGTGAGATATGCAATAATTTCGAAAATTTTGCGTATTGCTCCTTTATATAGGAAATCCTATTATATACATGAAGTAAAAGCGATATGTCGGATAGGAAGTTATAACCAAATTGATAAAAACAGAAAAATACGATAATTTTGGTTTTGAGATAAAACCTTGGGCTCTCAATTTTTTCAGCCATACGATTATTTTTACTTCAAATTTGAAAGTTATTTAAAACAAAAATAATCATAATCATAATAATATCCGTTTTTAATTAATTTAAGAAATTGCTATTACACCCGTAAATTATGAAATTTCATATAAATTTTTTATTGGCAACCTAATTTTGTATTTAAAAATTATAGTCAAATGATTCGATTAAAGAAATCAAAAAATTTTTGAGAAGCCATCGTTTTTGTAAATCAATCAACTTTGAATGGATTCTTCAAAAATAGCATATTCGTAAACATTATACAATGTGAATCTCGTTTCTGCTAAAATTAAAATTTCGAAAAAACTATGAATTTGTAAACTTATCAAAAATTGAGGCTAGCTAGGCCGCCTGTTTTATGACATCTATATATATCATATAGTAATATTACGAAGTTTTGAATTGAATACTTGAAGATTTTGATAAAAAACATAGTAATTTTGATAAGAAAATATATATAAATAGACTTATAATTGTCATGTATATCCAAATAAATAAAGAAAATAGATAAAGGGGTCGGAGAAAATGGATAAATTTTTACCCTTTATTTTACCCTCCCATTAACAAGGCTCTCAATTCCTCTCAATTAAATTGATATGTCATTAGGTCATGATTCAGAGTGATTTTGTGAAGATTCTGAAAATTTGATAGAAGACGTGGTCCAGGCTTTGATAATCATAAATCAACAATGTTCAACGCAAACACTGTTCCGATGTTCTACTGGATGATGAATGATGCTGACAAGGTCCAGTACAACTGTCTCAGATACTCTATTGCTACAACAGCGAGCAAGAACCAACGCAACAAAAGAATTTCTACATTCAACGAGGCAATGGATGCCATTAAGATGTTTGCAATCCGCGGAGATTGCAATGATAAGATCAGATCTTTAGTTTGTGGTATCTGCTGGCTTAACGAAGGTATCGCAATCAACACACATCAGCTCAAAACATTACTTGGTAAATGCAAATCTTCAATTAATGGATCTCTCCAGAAGATTGGATTCACATCCAACCTCTCAAGAGCCGAAACAACAAATGCAATGACAAGATTCTTCCCATTTCTCAATGAAAACCCAGCAGAGTTACGCAAGTGGTCTGTTAGAAATTATCCACAACAGTCCTCTGAACTTGCTTCTCCAGCTCAGGTTCAACACGTTGAAGAACCTGCCAAAGAAGAAGTTGCAATTGCTGTTGAAGATGTTAAGAGCAAGATTCCAGTCCATGAGATTGACTTCGAAGCCTCAATGGACTACTTCTATGAACCAGAAATCACCGAGTGGGCTTTTGATGATTTTGCCTAAGAAGATTTTGTTATTTTCTTCCGATTTTAGTGCGTTTATTATCCGAATTAATATTTATATATTTGTTTGTAATGTAAATGTTAAGGATATTGTATTGAAAATCGCTTATATTTACTCGATCAAAGCTCGATCAAATAATATTCAAGTATAATAGTGATAATAGACTTGTTATGAAGCATCAGTACAGATGAAATATATTAAATATACAATAAATATGTTTATATCCCAAGCATTAACAACTTCCTTTTCTTCAATATACTGAAATATCAAGGGATAATTAGCTGTTATGATTCCTTATTATATGCATGAAACATTTCCCATTTATGAAATAATCAACTCCTATTAAATCTATAATCGATAGAATGGATTATATATTATTTGTATCTCTAGAGTTGTATCGGAACAAGTTTAGAAGTTTTTAAACTAAAATGCTTACATTGAAACATGAAAATGACTATATTTCGTTAAACTTTTGTTGATAATAATTACATGCCAGCGATAATTTGTAATTCTCGTTGATTTCTACAGTTGCATGAGATAAAGGAGTTGCAACATTGTCATCAGGAGAGAATCTTGGATTGAATAACGCTAATATTATCGGGAAATATAATCAACTTCCGTAAAATCTACGTAATTGAGCTCTATACACATTAGTAACTTATATAAAGCAATCTTTTTGCCCCTTGACCCTATTTTGGCTGCTTATTTGAATACATGAAATTCATTAGGAGGATTTTCGATTACAAGCGATGCATCGACACTAGACACTTCTTTGATGACAACCGATACACCACTACATTTCTGAGTGAAATAGAAGATAATAACAAATAATAATAGAAGATAAGCTTAACTAGAACTTAAATAGTTGAGCTTATTATCATAGATATAATGCACTCATATAGTTCATCCTAAATTTTCTTTTAAGCATGAATGCTAACAAAGTGATTTTGAATTCTTGAAAAAATATTTGTTTTAAATCAATATTCGCATATAAATAGTCTTAAAGTTTCTTAGATAGTATAATTGTCGCCAACAATTTGCCGTTTGTCTTGAACAAAAAATAGATTTGAATTTTTCAAAAAAATATTTATTCTAATTCATTAAATCACATAATTATAATATAATATCACATTAGGTAATATAAATGTCACGAGCAATTTGATGCTTGTCTTGATCAAAAAACATTTTTTAATTTTTCATAAACAAATATTTATTCTAAATCAATAAATCATATATAAAACACATAAGAGCATCTAAAGAAGTATAAATGTCGCGAGCAATTTTCCGCCTACCATTAAGAAAAAGATGATTTTGATTTCTTGAAACAAATATTTATTCTAAATCAATAAATCACATTTAGATAGAATATTATCATCTTATATAATATATGTGTCATGGACAATTTGCTGGTTGTCGTGGCTATTTATAGATTCACAAAAAAAAAAGAAAAATGCACGTTTATCAAAAAACAATGAGTGAAACAAAGCTCGGTGACGCAGACATTGTCTCAGAGCTTGTCATATCTGAGAACAAGGAGAAGGATGAGGAGAAGAAACCACTCGTCAATGTTGATGATATTGTCCAGGATTCGACAATTATGCTCGAATTAGCTCAAAGATTAGCAAACAATTTCGAAGATGTTGAAGCAGCTGGTACTCTTATTGAATTAGTTGCCCCATACATCGAGTTTCCACAGCTTTTAGACAAGACATTAACAAAATTAATGAGCTGTTTAACGAACGCTTGCGTTGGTGCATTAGGAAAGACAACACCGAATATGATATACATGTGTATTTATAATTTATCAAACATTCGCGGATTCCGTGAAATTTTACCTTTATTCCCGAATCAAGTTGAGTTATTTGAGCCAGTTACAAAGACTTTCTGCCAGGATATGCAATCATGGGAAGTCAAATTTGTCCTTTGCTTATGGCTTTCACAGCTTTCTCTTGTTCCATTCGACATTTCAACAATTGGAGCTACATTGGCTGATGATTTGATTGAATGGGGCACTAAATTGCTTAGCTCTCCATCACGCGCATCTGAATCATCTGCTTTCTTCTTATCCAGGCTTCTTGCTCGTAAAGATATGGTTGAAAGACGCGCAAAGTTCATTAAAGAAGCATGTGAACAAATCAACACAGCATCAGAACGCTTAGTCACTAATTATTTACGTACATTATTCTGCATTTTCAACAATGCTGATCACAATCTCGTTTCACAGTTCGGAAAATTAGTCTTTGACAGCACTCAGTGCCTTTCTGAATCTCCATCAGCTCACCACCGACTTTTCCAAATCAAAATCATCCAAAAAGTTGGCCTCGCATTTCTTCCGCCAAGAGTTGCTAAATGGCGCTACCAGAGAGGCGCTAGGACACTCAAGATCGGCGACACAAACACAGAGACAGCAGAAGCATCAGGAGACTCACTCTACAAGAACGAAGACGATTTCTACGTCGACGAGATCGTCGAACAAATCTTGGCTCTTTTATTCGATGCTTTGGAAAGCCACTTAACAGTTGTCCGCTGGTCAGCCTCCAAAGGCATTGCACGCATCGTCGAGAGACTCCCTTACAACGATGCATCCCAATGTGTTGACTATTTGTTCCAGTTATTCGAGCAAACAGACAACGACAACTTAATCCACGGATCTTGTTTGACTCTCGCCCAGTTCACATTAAGAGGCGTCATCCTTCCTTCTTATCTTCCACGCGTTATCCCTATAGTTTTGAACGCTCTCGCATACGATATTCCACACGGTAACCACGTCGTAGCTGAGAGTGTTAGAGATGCCGGTTGCTTCGTTTGCTGGGCTTTCGCAAGAAGCTACGATGGAAAAACACTGGAAAACTTCGCACTCAAAATCGCTCAGCAGCTCGTCAATGTCTTCTTATTCGACAGATGCGTGAATGTCAGAAGGTCAGCTAGTGCTGCCTTCCAGGAAAACGTCGGCAGACACGGAAAGTTCCCGCACGGACTTGAGTTAATCCACATCGCAGACTTCCAGACAGTTTCATCTAAGGCTGGCTGCTATTCTAGGATCTGCAAGTTCGTCGCTCAGTTCCCAGAATATGCATCATCCATCGCCTCATTCCTTATCAACGACAGATTGAAACACTGGGACCAGGAAATAAGAGAACTCGCATCAGGAGCAGTTGCTATGCTTGCAGTTGAGTTCCCTGATGTTATTTCTCTCGAGTTAGTCGATGAGATCTGCATTCACTGCATGAGTGTCGATGTTGATGTTAGACACGGTGGCCTTGAAGCGTTGGGAAGACTCCTTAAGGTCAGAGATGTTGATGATGATGCAGTCAGACATTTGCTCAAATTAGAGGCAACATATCAAATCGACAACGTCAGATGCGCTTTTATTAAGATGATTTCAGCTGCCGCAAAACGTGGCCATAATGTTGAAAACTTCGCGCAGGACATGAAGAGCTGGCTTATTGATGGAACACCAGAAGTTCAGGCCGCTGTCGTTGAGTCTCTCAACTATTTAAATTCTGATGAAGAAAAGAGGGTTTTGGATGATCATTTCTTCAGCGAGTTACTTTCCATGCTTAAATCTCCAGGTGTCGCTGCTGCTTTATCTTCGTTCCCGAAGAGTTTTGCAGAGAAGAATATCGCTAATATCGTCGAGCTTAGCAAGCAGATCTTCGAAGACAAAGAGTCGATCACTGACACAAAGAAGAACATCGTCGATGGATTAAATTACATTTCACAATTCCTCAGCGATGAAGATTTAGTTTCTCTTGTCAAACTCGGCCTAAACGACAGAACAGTCACAAAGAAAGGTGATGAAGGTTCCTTGGTTAGAGGACCAGCTTTGAGAGCTGTCGACGTTTTATTAACAAAGCGCTCAATCGGCAATGAAATCGTTATCGACGTTTTGAAATTGTGCCTCGATAAAATCTCTGGAATCAGAGAATACGCTATCATTCAGCTCCTCAAGATTGCCTACTTCACACCAACATTGAACAACAGAGAAAACATCTTAAGGCTTCTCAAGACACAAACAAATAAGACAATTCCAGATTTCGATTCATTGATCAAACTCGAAGATGTTCTCAAAGTTTTGACGAACGAACCAGACGCACCAAAGTGGTCACAAATTGTCAGACTCGCTGAAGTTCAAAACATCAGCATCGAGGCATTCAACGCTTTAATCGTTGTACCAGAATTCGCTGAAACAGTCGTTGAAGGTTTGATTTCTTGCAGCGGCGCTTTTGCTCCAGACTTATCTAAGAGATCCAGAAATGCTTTGCTGTCATTCATGAGGAAGAAGAACACAGATAATGCTGCTTTGGTTTCTAGTATCATTATTCAGTTGTACACAAAGCAGTGGGGTATTGTGAACTTCCAGAATTCATTGTTCGCTTTCCTCCCGCTTTTCTTAGGCAGTGGAGTTTTGGCAGGCGAAAATCTTCAAAAATTCGCTGACCAGTTTTTGACAGTTACAGAAAATAAGTATTTCAACAAGAAGACACCACAGAAGCTTCTTAGAATCACAAGGGTTCTTGGCTCCTTCGCTGCTGTTTGCGATGGTACTGAAATGAAGCGTGCATTTATTCTTCTTGCTCCACTCTTTGTCTGCGAATATGCAAATGTTAGAGATGCTTCTGCCAATGAATTATATTCGAATTTGAAGGCTAGATCTGTTTCATCCAATCCTCTTCCATTCAGCTTCGAGCAGGCTGAGGAGATCCTCACAAAGACACCATGGAGAGATACAATCAGCGCTGAGGGAATCCAGAAATTATGCGCACTTTACGGCGTTGACGCTCCAGATGTCACAGATGCTGATGCACAGCAGCCAGCAAATGCTAAGAGAGAATCATACAGCTACGGCCTTCTCGCTAAGTCAATGTACTAAAAATATATCTTATTATTTAACTTGGCTTCTTTCTATATAGTAATAATACATTAATATAGAATAATTAATTTATTGGGGATTTGAAGAATATTTCATATATGGTGTGAACAATTCGATACTTATTATATCAATAAAATGTCGAAATTCATGAGATATTATTCAAATTTTCCTAAATTTGCATTGTCAATAATATAATTCTTTTATATGATTTTTAGTCGAAAATCCATTAAACTGGAGACGCTTAATCCATTCATTGTTTTATAAATTAAATTGAATTTCAATTTTCGTGCCTAATTCATAAATATTTAAATAGGGGATGATTGCATTCAATAGAAATTGAGGTACCAGCATAATGAAAGCCTGAAATAGAAGAACTTTCTATCAAAATTCCTGAAATTAGACAAGAAATTAAGATAGTCACAAATAACTACATCATTATTTCTATAAAGCTATATTACATACAATGAACTTAAAATTGGCCTTTAAAATTAGTCAGAAGCCAGGTTTTAAATTTTTAAACGTGCACTTTTTAGAAAATGTCTTTGTCTGAGCTTATTAAGAACGCTAAAATGAAATTTGGTGCTACAAAGCCTTATGATATACAGGTACAGTTCGGTGAAGACATGATTAAAGCTTTTTCTCAAAACAAAATCGGATTTTTCGAAAGTCCAACAGGAACTGGTAAATCTATGGCAGTTTTAACATCATCAATCGCATTTATACAAGATAAAAACAAGGATTTTACCGATTCTAATGCTTACGGAGCTGATCATGACGATATCGATATCATTTACGGAAACAAGCCTAAAAGAAGCAAACTTATTGTTTGCACGCGTACACACAGTCAGATTAAAGAATTAATTAACGAATTAAAGCGACCAAATTTATTAAAATTTACAAATGTACCACGAAGAACGAGATGCGTGTCATTAGCGTCACGTAGATTCCTCTGTATCAATGAAAAATACGCTAATTTGTCTGGTGCTGAACTTAATAATGTTTGCAAGAAATCTTGCGATTATTATGTACAGTTTAAAGATAGAAAGGCAGATATCATCAAGAAAATATCCAATGAACCACATGACATAGAAGACCTGATGTCTTATGGACGAGCTGGAATTTTCTGCCCCTATTTTGCTTCTCGATCTTCTCTAAAATTCTGCGACGTGATTTTGATGCCTTATCAGACTCTTTTCCAGCCACAGACACTGGAATCGCTTAACATAGACCTCTCTAATGCATACATTGTCATTGATGAAGGTCACAACCTCGTTGACGCGCTAAATTCGATGTATTCTATAACAATAACGAAAGAAGAAGATATTGTTGGTGTAACAAATGGATTAAAAGAGTTTCAGATCAAACTAAACAAGCTCAAAGGCGCAGTGAGTGAAGATCCACTCGCTGAAGACGAGAAGAAGTCATCAGAAGCCACACCACAGAATCAGACGAAGAAAGAAATAATGATGAACATGTCAATATTAAACAGAATTGCAACAGGTGTTGTTGCGGTTATGAATAAAGTTGCCAAAAAACAAGCGGATAATGTTATGGAGATGAATGATTTCCAGGAGCTTGCAGGACTCAGGAACGTCAACCCATTCACTCTCATCGACTTCGTGCAGGAAAAATCATTGGTTTACAGAATCTGCGGCAAAAAAGAAGACAAAGAAAGACTTTCGTCCACTACAGCTTTCAGGAAACTTCTGCAGTTCGTTGAAGCGATGGGAAATCCAGATAGATATGGAAGAGTTATTATTACAGAGAACTCAATTTCATACATGCTGCTGAATCCTTCGCTTGTTTTCGCTGAAGTCGCAAAGAAGGCAAAATCAGTTGTTTTAGTTGGCGGAACACTTCAACCTTTTTCTGATTTAACAGCACAGCTCATTGACAATCGAGCAATTTCTGAAGACAGACTGTTCACTCATGTCAATGGACACGTGATTCCAGCAGAGTCTTCACTGACAATGTGCGTGCACAAAGGACCAGCGAACAAAAAACTTCGCTTCACTTATGAGACGAGGAAAGATTTGTCATTGTTTGATGAGATCGGCGAATCATGCATACAGCTCTCTAATATTGTTCCTGGCGGCATCATTTACTTCTTCACGAGCATTGATCTCTTGAATAAGGCTTACAAGCACATAGAAGAAAAAGGATACAAGGATAAAATCGAAAGGCACAAATTCATGCTCAAAGAGTCACAAAATCCAAATGATTTGGACAAACTAATGCGACAGTTCAAGAGCTACATAGACAATAAGAGAGATGACTTCACTGGCTCTGTTCTCTTTGCTGTGATGAACGGAAAACTCAGCGAAGGAATCAATTTCGCGAACGATTATTGTAGGTGCGTTGTATGCGTTGGCATGCCTTTCGCGAATCCAAATGACACACAGATTGCTGAGAGAATGAAGTTCTTCGATCAGATGCAGCGAGATGGAATTGCTTCATGTACAGGAAAAGAATTCATCGAGAACACATGCATGAGAATTGTCAACCAGGCAATCGGAAGAAGCTTCAGGAATATTAAGGACTACGCAGTTGCTATTTTGTTTGACGAAAGATATGACTCGCATAAGGCTTTGCTTCCTGGCTGGATACAGAGAAATTACGCCGATATTGATAACTGGCAGGATGTTATTGATTCTGTGAAACTTTTCTTTGCAAAGAAACATTAGAAAATTTATAGATTTTGTATTATAAAGATAATTTTAGTTATTTATATTATTTTATACATGAAATGTATTCTAACATGACAAATTTAAACCAGCACATACATATGTGTAATATCACCAAAGAACAATAGCTAAATATTACGAAATGACTCAGAAGAACAAATTTAAATAAATCTATATTACAAAAAAACAATGGATGCATAACTATATTGAGCTTTTTCAAGATCATAAAATATAGTCATATATAGTAGAATGCAAGCAAAACTACTCTGCTTTAAACCATGATTAAAATATAGTATTTACAACATTATATATTTCTTCAATCTGCTAATAATTGCAAATTTGCTTGATTAAAAAATGACATTCGCATAATAAGATTAATTTAATAAACAAAAGAAATATATATAAATAATAAATCAATACATGTCACCGTTTGCAATCATTCTCAGCATGACATGCTCCAGGTTTTCGATAGACATTGCGTATCCTGATGCTCCGCTTCCATGAATTTTTTCGTCCAGCAAAGTCATCAGTGAAGGAATTTTGTCTGAGACAGGAATCATTATCGAATCTCCTCTCTCGAAATCAACTTCAGCGTCTGGAACTACTGTCTTAACTATTTCAAGAACTTTATCAACTGTTTCATCCAAATCTCCATCATCTTCTCCGATGATTTTCAGTCTGTACCCGCATCTATACTTCTCTCTCAAATCACTTGGCGAGCCCTGGAAAAGTATGTGGCCCAATTCCATGACAAATAGTCTAGATGCGACAGCTTCACCTTCTTCAAGGCTGTGGCTGGCGATAATAGTTGTTGTATCCTTGAAATAGCTTGCGATGTTCCACACTCTCTGCCTCCTTCCTACATCCACGCCAACTGTCGGCTCGTCGAGGATAACCAAGCGCGGAGAACCAATGAAAGCCATAGCAGTGGACACGCAGCGCTTCTGACCAGCAGATAGTTTAGGTGGATACCTGTCAAGAAGCTCATTGATGTCCAGTAATGTTGTGATGTAATCTATATGATCTGCGACGTCTTCTTTCTTGACGCCTCTTATATTCGCGAGGAATTCAAGGTGCTTTCTGACGGTCAAGTTATCGAAGAAGACGTTGTCCTGGTAGCAGAAGCCTGTTGACTTCTGAAGATCCAAGAACTGTCCCTCTTTTCCGAAAATTGATATGGAGCCGCTGTCTGTGGCAATAGCACCAGTCAATGACTGCAAAAGTGTGGTTTTTCCGCTGCCGTTTGGGCCAATGATTAGGATGACTTCGCCCTTAGATATCTCGAACTCAATATTGTCGACAGCAACAACATTTTTCTTCGTTTTGTAGATTTTTGTCAGATTTTTAACACTGATAAACGGCTGAGACTCATCTTCTACGTAGTCTTTGCTTTTCTGGAACAGTTTCTTCCACGCTGTGCCTTTGAACAAATTCTTGATGCCGATGAGAGGAAGACCCCATTCTTTAGGGATAATAAGGATAATGAAGATGAATATTGTAGCGTAAAGGAAAATCTGGAAGATTAAAAGGCCAACTAATTCTTCATATTTGAAAATTTTGATATTATCAGGATCTTTGTTGGTAAACGACATGCCATTGAGTATGTCGTGATGTATATTCATGAAAAAGTTGTAAATTACGGCAGACGGGAGGAAATAACAATTTCCTGGCGGATTAAAGCCGATAACACCTGGAATTATCCATCCAATACATATGAAAATGACATAGAATATGATGAAGAAGCCAAACTTGCCTGGGCGGTTGAAAACAGGGGCAAGAAAAACTGCGCTCAAATATATCGCGATGCTCGCCAGGAATAAGAAAGAAAATATGATGAAAAAGTTGAATCCAAGCTCGTGAACCTTTTTGTGACTATATTCTTCAATAGAAAAGATCAAGGATGTGATCAAACAATATACTAAATCAAATAATACGAAACCTGTCCATATAACAATATCATGAACACCAGATATGTTCAACAAGACTAATGCCTTGCTTTTCATCCACTGACTCAATGGATAAAAATGCGCTATTATTAAAAACAAGTAACTGCATGGAAATATCCAAACATTCCATATAAAAACTCTAGGTACAACTATGGCTGGTCGCAAAAATAAGCCAGCGAAGAGATTTAATGATGTTTTTAAACGTTCATTTGAGTACGCCCGTGCAACTGCATTAATGAGTGTGTATTCATTCTGATTTTGATTGCTGTAGCCGAGATTGAATCCTTTGGGATTATCAACTGCTTCTAAATCCGTAATAACAATATCTGTGAATAAATTTATATTCGATGAGCGCCTAGCATCGCCAATGAATTTGACGTGATCTGGAGTGTAGTTTGTAAATATAAGCGGTATTTTGTTTTTATCTTCATCTTTCTTTGCAACGACATATATTGTTCTTTCATTCGCGTTAAGATACTCTGTAACACCCATATCCATCAATGATGCACTCCTCCCTGTCGTGCTAGTTGGTGTTGAGATCATATCTGAAGCATTTGCGAAAATTGATCCAATTGAGCAAAACATAAACCAAAGAACGAAGATTGATTTGATTCTAATCCTCGTATCTAGCTTAATCCAGTTCCAAACCATCTTCCAAAAGGATACTTTGCTGGTTTTATATGAATGATCAAAATCTTCCAACTCCATAAAAATTGATGTTTTACGGGCGTGAAAGAATTCTGTAATATTGATAGCAGCTGTATTGCACCATTATTGATGTAAAAAGATTTTTCAATTTGAGTTAAAAATAATCGTAACGATAGAATTTTGTGGTAAAAATAATCGTTATGAAAGGAATTTTGTGGTAAAAATAATCGTAATGAAGTAATTTTTCAATCGATAATAATCGTCATAACTTTACAAGTATAGTGAATTAGATCATGCAATGTTCTATACTTTTCCTAAATCCAATGTCTAATTAAAATCTCACAGTCCATTGATAATTGCTTCTTTCTGTTCATACAACTGATGTCAATGCATGTGGCTCGGATGGTTGGACGGCATTACTTAATGCATCATATAAAAAATTTTAAAAACCACTATTGAACCATTTTGGTCCAATTCCACACTATTTGACAAAAAAATTTTTTTTTTGTGGACAATTTATTCATTTTTCAAAAATGAGTGACCTAGTGTTCGACCCTGTGGGAAGTGTGAAATCCATACCTCATATGATTGCAAATGACACGCTCACTGAAGTGCTTGATTCTAACCAGTTGTCTGAGTGTTTGAAGCATATCACATTGAACGTCAATCAGTCGATCTACATTCTTGAGCAAATAAAACTGAAATACAACGATTCGGAAAGACACAAGATTATATCTCATATATTCATAAATTTCGGTGATGGAGATAGGTTTGATAATAACAAGTTTTTCGAGTTCCTCACCGTTTTTGGAAATTGACCCCGCATTGACATATTTGATTCTATTGTCAACATTGTTAAGACAATAATTTCAAAAATCAACCAAGCTCCAAAGCCAAAACCACATCCACAAACACAACCACATACTCAGACAATCAACAAGAATATAGAACTTATGAAACAAATTCAAAAATTAGATGAAAACTTCCCAAGAATATATGATCTTTTCAATAAGATTGCAACTGAAAATGATAGAGAAGCAATATTGTATGGAATTCGGAACAGTTTCTATAATTTGAAAGACAAAGATTCTCGCAAAAACATATTAATCAAAGTTTCCGAAGAAAACAACATGAATCTTGTTCGTATTTTGACAGAATCGAATATATATGTCGACGAAAGAGACAAGGATAAGTGTACTCCACTAATTATTGCATCACAAAATGCTCATTATGATATTGTCAAGCATCTTCTCAGTACTACTGGCATTGATATCAATGCAAGAGACAAAGAAAGCAAATCTGCTCTATTTCATGCATCAATTAAAGGCTATCATGAAATTGTCAAACTACTCGCAGTTCCTGAAATAGATGTCAACGCAAAAGACAATGACAACAGTACAGCTTTGATTTTTGCTTCAAGATGTGGTTATCATGAAGTTGTCAGACTCCTTCTCGCAGTTCCTGGTATTAATGTCAATGCATGATGCACATTAAACAGAACTGCATTATATTGTGCTAGAATCAATAGTCATTCTGAGGTGCAAAGAATCTTGAAAGAACATGGTGCATATGAATAATGAAAATCACTTAACTGAGAACATTATAAAACATTTCATCTCTTTTCTGATTAAATCAAATTATTTTAAAAATTTTATCCAATTTTATTTCATTTCTGTTTTGTAATAGGATGGTATATACCATTTCTATCTTTATTTGAGAATTTAAAAAACAAGAAAAGTGACAAAAATATGAAAAAGAGCTCTGCGACAGCATCTGATTCATCAACGAAGGATGACTCGTTCTCAGAGAAAAGCGATAAAGGCTCTCCAAATCAGGAGAACATCAAATCCGGATCATCTAAATCTAAGAGCTCCGAAATGAAAGATAAAGCAGAAGTCGATGATTCTGGCGATGATATTGTCATTGCATTCGATTGGAATGGATATGACACGCTATGCATATTCCTACTCCTTTTTACAGGTATTATTACTCGTTTTTACTTGATTCATTATCCGAAGTCATTCGTAGACAGAGAAGCAGTCCACATAAGTTACATCAACTGCTATCTTAACGGCTCATTTTTCGTTGACAGTCAGCCACCTCTTGCAGAACTTCTTCTTTCTCTTTATGCGGGAAAATCCGGATACAGGCAATCGATTAAACCTAGCAACTTCAACAGTACATACTCATACACCAGTTTAGAATACGTATCTATGCGCACTCCTTCAACTCTGCTTGCTACACTAGTTATTCCATTATCTTTTTTAAATGTCCGTCTTCTCGGCGGTTCTACATTCTCAGCAATGAGTGCTGGTGTTTTCACGATGTTTGACTTCCTTTTTGTGTCCACATCTCGAAGTATTACAACAGATGGATTTATTCAGTTTTTCGTCGGCCTCACTGTCTTTTTTAGCGCCCTACTCAGACACTACAACCCATCATCTACATCCTGGAGCATTTGCATCATCTGCCAGTCACTTTTTGCTGGATGCACACTCGCGAGCAGCTGGAGTAGCCTATCATTGGTTGTCTTCGTTATTATGTTCAACTACCTCACTTACCACACGTTCAGACCCATTCCTGTCAATCTGTCGATAATTTTTATCATTTTCTACTTCGCGTGGATTACACACGTTATTTTCCTTCCATATCAATCGATAAACGCCAAGCTTATATCAGACGCATACAGGAAGGACCTGATAAAGCCTGGGCAGCCGCTGAGAATCAAGCACCTCAAAGTTGTCGTGCACGCGCTAGAATTATTTTTCCTATCATTCAGACTTCACCTGAGGAATTCTCACTTCGTGCCTGTCCATAGGTGGATATTCATGACGTGCAAGTGGAAGGTTTTGTTCAGGGAGAGGGGAAGGATAGTCGCAGTGTTCGGAAATCTGCCCGTCTGGTTCTTCATAGGATTGTCTACTATATCCGAGTTCACAAAGATTTCGCTGTCGAGAAGGTTAAGAGACCCGACGGCTATAATATTCTTCGGATATCTCTCGGGAATCATATTCTTGATGCTCGGAAACTCTGAGAGAGGGTTATGCGACTACGCTGTTCCTCTTCTGTTCGGAATCTGGGGACTATCTTTGTGCTTGGACACAGAGCTGCCTCCTGACACTGCTGGTTTCGTTTTGTCGTCTCTTTGTGTTGCGTCTGCATTCATATATATGCTGTGGTCGCCTTTCGTTTATGGATATGATAGCTTCGGCTCTAGATTCTTGCCTTACTTCGCCGAATAATATAATTGTATATAGTTGTTTGTTTTGTTTTAATATAAATTTAATTTTCTATCATTTTCTTGTGCATTCATGTATTATACATTCAGTTTCACTTTTTAAAATATATATTGGGTAAAATTCGAATGTATTATAAAAAAGTCTAGTTAGAATTTGTATCTAACTCATCAATAACCCATACTTGTATTCAAGTGAATAAATCTACTTCGTATATAAACGATTTAATAAATAAAAACAACAAAATACAAAAGATTAAGACAATTTCCAACGAAAATATATTGATTTGTCTGTGTGGCAAGCTTTCATTAGTCGATTTATTTCTAAATAACAAAATAAATATTATTAAAACATCAATTTTTCTACTGAAATTAATATTTTTCGATTTTGTTGGTATCTTAGTTTGGATATGTATTCACCTAGATAGTGCAACTATGGATTTAATTGTTATTAGGTTAGATTTGATAATTATTGAATTTGGTGATGATATTTTATTCTATGGAGATTGTTTGCATGTATTACAATAATATAATACAGAAGTTATGGCGACTCTAATTAGACATTTGTAGATCGATGGAGTATTTGCTTTGTTTTGAAATCTAAATTAATATTGCTTATTAATCGAGATTTCTTTCGGGAATATCAAGCGTTCGTAAATTTAACTGACTCATAGTTCAGCAAGTATCGAATTAAATGATTGGATTAGAATGTTGAAATAAGAGAACGATATAATGGGAAATCTGTGGAAGATATATGATGCCCATGTAACTACTGTTCATGTGGCTGCATCAAAAATATGAATTAACTTGGAAAATTTAATAATGCCAATTTTATCAACTAATTGTAGCTTCTTTCTATGAATTTTCGAAAACATCTACGCTAAAATTATGATGGGAGAACTTCCAATGAACTATTATCGGTTAATTTTATTTTTTGATAATAAAACTGTTAAAAAAAGAGTAGTTTTACTAAGAGTATAACTCTAGAACAACTAATCTTTATAGTTCATAAGTCGAAAGGCTGCCAAGTCGATCAATAAGCTGAAAATCAATTAATAATAAAAGAGACAACAAAAGGGTTTCGACTGGTTTGATGATGTTCTTATACAGTTTTGAAGAAACTATAATCTGGATTTCTCCTTTTTAAAGATAACGCGCCTTTTTGATGTTTTCCACATGATTTTTGTTAACACACTGTTTTGATGATGTAGACATGATATTTGCATGAAGGTAATATGAGTATCAAATGTTAAAATAGAAACGACGATATTTTTGAATTAATTTGAAAAATTAGACTTTTTCGACCGCGCAATTGACGAAATCTGCTTTTAATCTATTAAATGCACCGAAAGGTGTTTTCCCGTAATTCCGCTTGAAGAAATTCGCAAGGTCACAATATAAATAATGTCGTAGAGTTATTAATTCCTTTCAATAGTCAAGTTATATGATGCCCGAATGTATCTGTGTTCGTTCGTGAGATGTATACCACGAAATACAACTTGTCGTTATTTTTTGGAGAAATCTTTATGTTTTTATGCAATTGTGTAAAAAATGCTATATATGTGTTATAAATCATTTTATCAAAAGATCGTCGATCGATACAAAAAATTTTTTATGTTTGAGGTTGATATTTATATAGAGAGAGAGTATGATTTAATGAAAAAAATAACTTTTTATTTTTGAATTAATTCAATTTATAAATTTGAAAGATTCACAATTACCAAAACAGTTGAAATAGAATGATGGCATTATATAGAATAATAAAATTATTTATATCATCTTCATCGTTTCTAATTGACCTCACTTTCCGTTGATGTTTTGCTGTGTTTTGGGGGTAACAAATAAGTGAAGTGCTGGAGAAATCGAATTCAAATTGTGGATAGAACAGAAAATTGAGTGGATTCAAAAATCGTCCAAACATCATTTTCACCTCACTTTTGATTCAATTTATTATCGTTTGCAAAACAGCTCATTTTTAGGAATGTCTGAGAAGAAGCATTTCGTTCTCCCAGAGAAGATGAAGGGCTTTGCCATGCTCGGTATCGGCAAGGTCGGCTGGATCGAGAAGCCAGTTCCAGAGTGTGGCCCACTTGATGCTATTGTTCGCCCACTCGCTCTCGCTCCATGCACATCTGATATCCATACAGTTTGGGCTGGTGCTATCGGTGAGCGCCACGACATGATCCTCGGTCACGAAGCTGTTGGCCAGATCGTCAAGGTCGGTGACATGGTCAAGGAGCTCAAGGTTGGTGACAAGGTCATCGTCCCAGCCATCACACCAGATTGGGGTGATGCTGCCTCCCAGGCTGGACACCCAATGCACTCCGGTGGCATGCTCGGCGGCTGGAAGTTCTCCAACTTCAAGGATGGTGTTTTCGGCGAATATTTCCACGTCAACGAGGCTGATGCTAACCTTGCTAAGCTCCCAGAGGGCCTTACACCACGCCAATGCGTCATGTGCTCTGATATGATGACAACAGGCTTCCACGGTGCTGAACTCGCCGGCATCAAGCTCGGTGAACAAGTCTGCGTCATCGGTATCGGCCCAGTCGGTCTCATGTCCGTCCGCGGTGCTGCCCTCATGGGTGCCTCCCGCATCATCGCTGTCGGCTCTCGCCCACACTGCTGCGACATCGCTATCCAGTACGGTGCTACAGATATCGTCAACTACCGCAACGGTGACATCGTCGAGCAGGTCCTCAAATTGACAGACGGCAAGGGTGTCGACAAGGTCATCATCGCTGGTGGTGACAACCACACATTCGCCCAGGCTGTCAAGATGATGAAAGCTGGTGGCTGGATCGGAAACGTTAACTACCTTGGTGAAGGTGAAAACGTCGATGTTCCACGTGTTGAGTGGGGTGTCGGTATGGGCCACAAGTTCATCCACGGTGGTCTCACACCAGGTGGCCGCCTTCGTATGGAGCGCGTCGCTAACCTCATCAAGTACGGCCGCGTCGACCCAACAAAGCTCATCACACACGAATACAAGGGCTTCGAGCACGTTGAGGAGGCTATCATGCTCATGAAGGATAAGCCAGCTGATCTCATCAAGCCAGTCGTCCTCATCGAGTACGACGACGATCTCTGCTAAAAAATTATTATTTTTTTTCTCTAGTAAAATACGTTATCTTTAATTCTCTACACCATCATTACAAAATAAATCATTTTATATTTAAAAATCTAGAACATTATGAATCATTTATCCAAATATCGATTTGATTTCCTCGAATTAATTATCAAATCAAGCTGTTGATTAAATTTTTGTTTTATAAAATGTTTACATACGTGATTTTGGTATTTAATTTGGCTTGTTGCTTTGGATAAAATATTTCAAAAATATTATTAATCACAAATTTAAATTTTGATTTGGAATTTGGTATTTAGTTGTTTAGATTATATATAAGGTGAAGTCTCAGAAGCTGAAAATGAAAAATGAAAAAAAATGTTGTCACTTTTATATAAATGGAATCTTTAAGTCTTGAGAAGCAACAAAAATGTTCCAGCGAATTTAAGGAGTTTGTTGATAAATGCCCAAGCCCTTATCACGTGTGCCAGTATATGAGGGAAAAACTGCTTGCTGCTGGTTATATAGAAATCAATGAAAGAAAAATCTGGCCAGAAAACGTTAAGAAAGGATTCGTTATAAGAGATTATCGCTCCATCATTGCATTCAACGTTAAAAACCTCAATCAAGCCATTATCGCAACAGCACATAATGATTTTCAATCAGTTAAAATTATTCAACGCCATGAAATGCAAAAGGTTAACGAATACGTCGAGTGTGTACAGAATTATGGCGTCCCAATTTTCGACTCTTACGCAGATAGAAGTCTGAGAATCGCAGGACTTCTTTCTTATGTCAATGAAGACAATAAACTCAATTTCAAACTTGTTGACTCTGTCAAAGGCGTCGCATCTTTTCCAAATCTCGCAATTCATCTCAGAGGTAAAGGATACGGACCGAGATTCGAGCCTTCGGAGACATATGTGTCATTAGGACATACATCAATTGATGATTTACTCGTCAAAATGTCAGGAATTCCATCAGATAAAATTAGAGATCACGATTTATACCTTGTAGACAGCGAGCCATCAGGTGGATTTGCCGATTTAATTACAGCCGGTAGAATCGATGATTTCTGTTCCTGCTATTCGATTCTCTCAGCACTTCTCAACGAATCAGGAGATTCTAATTCAGCGACGCAAATTATGGCTATTTTTGATCGCTCACTAACTGGCGGTGATTCTGTTGCTGGTAATAATGGAACTTTCTTGGAAGATGTCTTAGATTACATTTTCGACGACAAATTAGATGAAGTTCGCGCGAGAACAATGTTATTAACATGCGATCATTGCGAAGCTAACCATCCTTCATTCCCGGACTATTATAACCCAGACCAGCCTATTTATATATCAAAAGGCGCCGCAATTAAGAGATCTTTGAGATCTGACCTTGCTACTGATGACACAACATCATTCATTGTCGAAGCTGCCGCCAATAAGATCGGCATCCCTGTCCAATACTTCCAGTGCAGAAACATGCAGATCATGACGCCATCATGTGGCACGAACATAACAACAAACTCTGGCCTTAGAACAGCAGACATTGGCCTTCCTATCCTCGCCATCGGATCACTTAGGCAGACTGCATCGGCAATCGATCTCTACAACTACAGGCAGCTCATCAAAGAGATAATCTCCAACTATACAACGTATTATAACATGTGTTCTGAATTTTAAACCTATATTTTGTTTTTTTATTTCTAAAAACTCTTTTTAGATAAATTCATTTCATTTTTTTTTTTTTTTTTAATTTATTTTTTGTCTATCGAGCTTGGATTAATCATATGGAAATAGTTATTAAAAATGGAGCATTGGGATTCAATAAAGAATATATGTCTCTGTTTAGAATTTTTCTATCTTTCTTGAGATGCTAAACAAGTTATTTGATACATTTTTTAAAATTTATTATTGCAATTGTATCATTAGTAGCAAAGTCACTCCATTATATCCATTCAGTACATTAACTTAACAAGCAATATAAAATGATTTATCATTGTTCTATGCAAAAAGAATTATTCATATACTGATACTCTTGCAATAATACATGTGAAATAATAATCTAATTCCAGAAATACTGAGTGTCCAAAAATTCGTTAGCATCTCACTGCATCAAATAGATATAATCATTCTTATTATATATCTATATAGCAGAGATACAAAGAGATAAAATATTCAATAGAAGTAATATTGTAACTCTTTTTCTTCATTGATTAAAAACAGTTTTGTAAAAAAAAATTATAATGATCGATCATTTCGATATTTCATAAGATGAACTAGACTAATTTCAGTCTGGACTTGAAATGGATTAGAATTTATTCATTGTTTGGTATTTGATAAACATCAAAAAAGTGCTTTTTGAATTTGAATTTGAATAACTTTGAATGAAAAATAATCGTCAAAGTAAATAAAAAGTGAAATTGAATGGAAAATAATCATGTGTCAAATTATAATTTATTGAACAACTTTATTTAAGTGTGTATTAAAGAAATTCCTATGCATAAAACGTTTTTTAGTTGAATATATATGTTTGTTTGCTGTTAAATGACTATCACCTTTCTGGTGTCACCCCCTCAATAAAAACGAAAAATGGAGGTAATGTCAGACATCCTTTATAATCTTCAGCTTCGAATAAAAAAGGATGCTGAATATTACCAGAGGATGCATGAGGAGACCAAAAGAATCTCTGGTACTTTTATCACCCAAATACAGACATATATCATAACAATATCAAAGTTAATAACAGCAATGAATACTGCAAACGATAAATCGCCATTGCCGTTTTCTCCTGTCAAGAAAGATCAAATCCAGATAAGCAATGATACAAACTACAAAGATTTTCTGGATTATCTCAAAGTTAACTTTTTAAAACTGTTTCAGGAGTATTTTTCGAAGGACGAAGAGCTGTCTCTCCCTGCCCTTGAACTTGTATATACTAATTTCCATTATTTGTGGGCAGATGAATATTGCGATGAATTTTATCGAACATTGATAAAAGCAGATAAGAAAATGCAAGCGCAATTATGCAAAGCACTCATTTATCAACCGAATACGCTAATGTACTTCCTCTCAGCACTTACATACGTGTTTAATAATTTATGGAATGTTCAAAACGCTTTCGAATTAGTTAAAATCTTCCAAGAATACTCTGTAAAGTTGGCACCAATGCTGCCGCTCTTTGTTAGAAAGTGTTTAAGCCTTTTCGAAAAGCCTCAATACGTTTTTTGGGAAATGATGAAACCAGTCATTGAAAATTTCGAATTATTCGATTTAGCTCACAAAGATCTATACCTCTTCGATCACGATATTATAGTAGATATGATTTTCGAATTTGAAGATTTCTTCCACACACAAGGAGCCTTGTATTTCATTCATCAAATCATCGACAATAACGAAATATGTTCATCAATTCCACAAGAATCTAAAATTTCCAAAATTTTAAATGAATATCAACCATTAACTTTAATTCCTGTATTTGTGTTCAATATGAAGTACCCTAACTTCACAATAAACAATATATCACCAGTTCCAGTCTTTGTTGCTCCAAATATTGAGCTTGAACGCGGATCAACTGAAAAATTCGAAGAAGACGTGTTTTTCGAAACTGTAAGTAGATTCCTTTTACGTGCTGAGCTTACAAGAGTCAGATCTGTCACTGAAAACGATCCACGCAAATATTTTACTGTTTTAGCAGAATTATCTTCAATTTATGGAGATCCTGACCTAGAAGATGACCTCGATCAAGTTGTTGAGCTTCTCCATAAATCAAAGATCCAATCCATAGATGACCTTCTCCAACAACTCGAAAATTATTTAATTGCAAAATCTCAGCATCCGCAGAATCTGCCGTTAAATAAGATAGCTACTTACTCATTACAGCAGAACTACATCATGAAAATGACTGAATTCGTTGGAAAATTCGAAACCAGGAAAAATGAAATCGTGGAATTCGATAATACGATCTCCAAACTCAACAAAACCACGAATTTGCCAACAATCAACTACGAAGGTGATGTTTCTCAAGAGTTTTTGAACGTTTATGAACAAATAACAAATTCAATCGAAGCTAGAACACTTCCAGAACTGCGAGCTTGCATCGATCACATTGGTCTCACTAACAGTTTATTCACGCATCTCACCCAAAGTGTTATTGAAAGAGATACAAATCTTAGATACAGAGTTGCTCATTTTGGCTATGAAATTTTTAACTCTGTATCAGCTTCATGGCTTGATCCATTCATACAAGATAAAACTAAGTTCGAATTCTTTAATACAGAAATTTTAGCTGCTGTAAATACAAAATGTCCACTTGATTCGTGCTATTTCATAAATAATGCTATGCAGACTCTTGTTAACATGCTGGATATGACAGGAATGAAAGATATTGGCGCAGATCAGCTTACTCCAATTTTTATTGTCGCAATTTGCCATTTGAATCCAGGTGGTTTGATTATTTTAAGCAATATTTTGAGCCATATCGTTCTTCCGCTGTTTAATCTTAAATCTCCTGTAGATAGGCAAATTGAATATGCTTGTGTGCAATTTGTATCAGCTGTTAAGACAATAGAAGATTTTAAACTTAGCGCATGAGGTTTTTTATTGTTATTGTTTGTATTTTGTATTGAATTTAAAATTAATTTAGTAAACTTAAATAATAGACATTGATATCATTTGCAAATGGTGTCAATATAAACATATTTTTATGTATCTGATCAGTAGAAAGAGTTATTTTAATTGATCTCAACATTTCTCGATTTAACAATGTCTAATTTAGCCTATGCAATAAGTAACATAGCTGTTGATATTGATCTTATAAATAAGATCGAATCCATGATTTAATAATATATTTACTAAAACTCAATGTAAAAGTTTACTTGGTTAGGTTGTAGTATCTGATTCATGCATAAATTGATATGATATCGATTCATTATTGCTAAATGATGAGATATCTAAGAAATATTAGAATGAAAACAAATTGTTGGCGAAATTATTCTTTATTGATATCGAATATATGGATAAATGATCGGTTTGCATCATCATCTGCAGGTAATGATCAATAACTATGAATAATATTTTTTGGAAAATAATTCAAAAATGTGATTCATACAGCATCAACATCATAACATCTATCTCATTGCTTTAGTATGAATATAACTGTGATTATAAGGGTATATCTTGATTGGTTAAAGAGTTACGCTTTGAAACTCCGCTTTTTGATTGAGAAAACAACATATAGTATTGAATTATCTCCTCTTCACAAACACTTGGTTTAGATAATGAATATACAATAAAGACACGTTGAAGATTATCTTAATTTTGCCATGTAATGCATCAAAATTGTTGAATTTTGTCATGTAAAGAAGATATTTGAATGCTTTACTATGGCAGAATGTCTTAAAAAGTGTAAGCATTCAATATCCGTTGTTGTTCGGAATTCTGCCCATCATTTTTAATGATGAAAATAGAAAGCGTATCGGTTATAAATCCGCTAGAACCATTAAAGAGCACTGATCGTTCTCGATTTAACTCTCACATTCATCATAAAATTTTTTCCTATGAAATTTGGATAATACAAATAAAAAGCTGCTAAATATTAATGACTGGTCGATATTTGAATGCAAAAATAACCTCCACGATAAACAGAAAAAGGGTTCATTTGATATATACATTTAGTAGATGAGAAATGACGAATTTATCCATTCTATCGTCTTTCTATCTACTTTACAAAAAATCAGAAAATAATATAATGCTTGGACTGTTTATTGCGACAACCTACAGTGCATTGCCTATTGGCAACAAATGCAAGAACGCAAGTCTTGCGCACGACTGTGGAGACTATTTGATTTGCAACTCATCCGGAAAGTGTGATGCTTGCGTCATTGGAAAGAAGCAGTGCGGTAACCACTTCTTCTGCCGCGAATCACCCAGACTTGGTAGCAACATTTGCAATTATGAACCGTTAACACATGACTGGGATCTCCGTCTTATTCTTGGTATGATTTGCGTTTTCATTGCTGGTATCTTCGTTTCCGGCGCTGGTATTGGCGGTGGTGGCCTCTTCGTCCCAATTATGATGCTTCTCGTCAAATTCCCGACATCTTACGCTATTCCAACCTCAAAGGCTATCATCTTCGGCGGTTCTCTCGCTGTTACACTCTTCAACCTCAACAAGCGCCACCCATACTACGAGCGTCCACTCATCAACTACAATGTTGCCGCTATGATTGAGCCTATTTCGTGGCTCGGCACAGTCATCGGTGTTATCTTCAACAGTATCATCCCAGAATGGCTCCTTTACTCAGTCCAGTTCATCCTCCTTTCATATACAGCCTGGAATACATTCAAGAAGGGCCTCAAGGACCAGAGAAACGCTAAGCTTGGCATTGCTCCAAATAACGAATTACTTGTTAAGGGCACATACGATGGTCCAACTTACTCCAAGGGTCTCCTTTGGCTCCTCCTTGTCATCTATATCGTCTTCCTTGCCATTTCCTTCCTTCGTGGTGGTGATGGCGCAGATTCTATCATCGGCATTAAGTTCTGCTCTCCAATCTACTGGGCACTTACATTCGGCCCATTCCCAATCTACCTTTTGATTACATGGTGGATGATTCACATCGCTAAGAGATATCCAGTTCTCGGTCACAAGAATGAGCTTACAAAGAAGGACATCTTCCTTCTCCTCATGTCTGGCTTCGTCGCTGGTATGGCTGCTGGTTTCCTTGGTATCGGTGGTGGTATGATCAAGGGTCCAATGATGCTCGCTCTCGAAATCGAAGCTGAAGAAATGGCTGCTACATCATCTTTCATGATTCTCATGACTTCCAGTGCTACATCAATTCAGTATATCGCTGAAGGCCTCATGCCATGGCTCGAATTCGGTGTCTTCACTGGCATGGGCTTCATCTCATTCTTAATCGGTGTTATCTTCCTTCGTTGGCTCGTCAAGAAGATGGGTAACCGCTCTATCTTCCTCTACTTCCTTGCTGCTATCATTATGATTTCCGCTATCCTTATGTCTGTTGTCGGTATCGAAATTATCATCCTCGAGGTCAAGGAGCACGCTTCTATGGGCTTCAGACCATTCTGCTAAAAATAGACTAAAAATTCATTCTTTTCGTTAACGCGTCGTCACTCGTAGCTACTTACAATCGACTGTACGAACAAAATTACAAACATTTACCAATCATTTTTTCGAATGAAAATATTATTATCCGAAAATTAAACGACTTGATATATTTATTTTAGTTGATTTTTAATCATTGACTATTATATATGTTATTTGATTATTTATATTTCGATTTCGAATGATATTTTTTGGTGAAAATTTGAAAATTCAAAAAAATGGAATGAAAAATCGACGATTTGATAATAGCAATTTTGTTTTATCATCGAAAAAACATGATGTAAATAGGTTATAAATAGCAAATATGAGATTTTTTCAAAATGTAAAAATTTTAACGATTATATCACTATCAAAATAATGAAGCGACGAAATTATATTGTGTTCAGGGCCCCAGACAAAGAATCTGAGCTTGATCAGCGCCCAGATCAAGTGCACAACATCAAAATAAAGTTTGCAGGCTTCAATAAAGCGCTGGCTGAAAAATTAGCAAGATATAACGGTTTACAAATAACCTATGCTAACGATTATGATGTATTTTGGGGCCAGTCTCCTGATGTAGATCAGGTTTCTACATTTTCTCCTACACAAGTCTTCAACCATTTTCCTGAATCAAAAAATATTATCGGGGATAAAGGATCCTTTGCACAAGTCATACAGAATCATTATTTATACACGAAATTAGTTGATTTCTTCCCGAAGACTTATATACTTCCTGCAGACAATTCGCAATTATTCAACGAAATGAGAAAACATCAAAACAAACAGTATATTTCGAAACCGCCACGTGGAAGTGGAGGAAATGGAATTACAGTAATTACATATAAAGACTTCAATAAAATAAATCCAAATTCGGTCGTATCAGAATACATCGAAAGGCCGCTTTTAATTGACGAATTTAAGTTTGATTTACGAATTTACGTGTTGGTGACATCATTTGTCCCTCTTCGCGCTTTTATTTACAAAGATGGATTCGCTAGATTCGCAACAAACTGCTATTCTGACAAATTCTCACCATTTGCATGCATAACAAACTCACAACTAAACAGGAAATCGAAGTTTTACGGCTCAGGAAATGATTTCAAGTGGACATTACAAGAAGTTCTTCTGGAAATCAACCAGCGATGGAAAGTCACGCCAGAAGTCATGATGAACAAACTCAAGAGGCTAGTGTCTAGAACATTGCTGTTCATGCAGTCAGCTTTAGTTAATGATCGCAGCGAAAATTCAAACTTTTTCGAATTATATGGTTTCGATGTTATTATTGACTCTAATTTCCACGCTTGGCTTCTAGAAGTCAACACATCACCATGCATGGGCGTCAACGAATACTTGGACTATGACATGAAAGGTCCTCTGCTTGCTAGAACTATGAGTATTGCATTATTGCCTTTATTCGAAAAGAAATCGGAAAAGAGAATGATAGAACTCGAAGACATGATGAATGATATATCAGGTGGTGGTTTTGAGAGGATTTTCCCTTCAAAATTCACAGAAGCACTCGAATTTCATCTCATCAAGCCAAAAGTGCAACATGTCTATGATTTAACAAATCTCAAGGCTCTCGGAGCTTCACTGACATCAGCACAAGGCATGTCTTTGTTACTTCATATTTTGATTGATCTAGAAAACACAATTTCAACGCAGAAAGCACAAAACACGAATATATTGAAGCTCCATAACTTCCTTACTGCACAAGGAATAAGGATTCTCAAGTCTTCTGCAGGTTTACGAGTTGGAGCAAAGTCTTACATAGCAACAGTCAATAATTGGATATCAGAATCCAACGAAGATTTCCTTGTACCCTATGATATTAGAGAGAAAATCCTATCTTTACCAGATAAGTCAAAACTCGAAATATTATCTTCATGCGCAATGTCGAAAATCAAAAGCGTCAACCTATTGTTTGAATAAATATATCTATGTATATAACCTCCAACCTTAGAAATCTTCTTGACTGAAAATTAACCTGATTTCTAGATTTTCAGTCAAGATTTGGAGCATTTTGGAAGTACATTACATTACATAAGGCTTTAATAGACCCATGTTTTCATTAGCTTTTCATTTCATTTAATTTTTCATGATTCGAAATATTTGATCGAACTTTTAGAATGACATTAGACACTTTCAGAGTTAATAATCAAAATGTTATAGAAAAGAAACAGTAGTTGATGACTATAATGGCCTCTGAATCCAATATATTTTCAGATTATATTATATCAAGTTCTATTTGCTTTGATTCTTAAGCGACTTTTATTCCAAAACTCGAATTTTACATTTTCATTAAGAAATAAATATTTGCGAATTTGGAAATTTTGATAAGTCGAGAATCGATTGTTTAAATCTATAGATCATATCAATTATGGTATTATATATTGCTTGCAAGATTATGAGTGATAATTCGAAGATTCCACATTTTTTGATATCACAAAAATAGCTTCAGCAAATTGCAAATGCTAAAATATATACATTGCATTAGTAATTGCTTAAGCATTCGTTAAATATGACGTTCACCACATTTTTTGGCAAAGAAGTGTGATCATTTGTTTTCAAAGTACTTTTGTTTGTATTTTAAGGAGCTCATAGATAATATAATAAAAGAAAATAGGAATTAAATGTTTTAATTAAGGTTATATTTTTGAAAAGAAAAAACGTTTCCTTTCAAAATAATAACCTACAAAACTATTAAAATATATAATAATCAACGGAAAAGTGATTATTGTTTGAAAAATGTAAAAAAATTGTCAAAACACGACAATACATTATTTGTTCATAGCAAAACTATAATAAAATAAGCATTTGAAAATTTTTTAACCACAAACGTGACAAAAGCACGTTAAATTTTAAGTTAAAAATCATTTTAAAATAAGATATTAACCAGAAATAAATAATTTGACATTTTTTGCATCATTTCACTTTTTTTTTCTTTAAACCATGGAAGTTGAAAAAGCTATATTCGACATTACTGATCAATGGAATGTTGTGTTAGGCGCCAAATTGTGCGGGATATTGAATCTGCCGATTAATGACCTCAGAAATAAGATAGAATACATGGTTAAAAAATTTGATGACATTGATCTTGGGAATGTCATGAATAATGGCCTACAGGCGTATATGACTATGTCTCCAGATCAACTTAATTTAATGGAAGAATCTACTTCGTTACTACTTTTAACCTTTTCGAATTCAAAACAATTCTGTGATATATTTAACAGACTTTTCATGACATCTTACAAACTGTTACATATTTCATGGAATGATCAAGAACAATCTACCAACGTAAAAGCACTTCATACAGATAATCTCAACAAAGAAGTCAAATTAGATCCGAAACAAGAATTACATTACAACTTTTTCGAATTCAGCAACAAATTCTTACAAAAAACGCTTTCCGAGCCAGAATATACAATTGATAAAATTAATCCCGAAATTATTTACCTTTTATTCAATTATATTCACTTCGACCAACCAAATATGATTAGAAAATCCGCTGGTAACATTTTAGGCCTTCTTTCTTCTTCTTACACTTTATTACAATTAATTGTTAACAGATTTTGGTACGAATTCAACCAATGCAAGAAAGAAGACGAATTCAGAAACTTTTCCGCTGTAATTGATGGAATTTCAACTCTCAGATTCGAATTAAATCCAATTGAATTCGCAGTTTCGACTTTTACGTTCATTAACACGTTTATAGAGAATGAGAAGAAGATCGAACGCGGTGTTCTCCGCATTAAGTTCATTACGGCAATGGAAAATATATTCGTTCGCGTTACAAAAACATTAGATGATGATCATCCGAAATATTATGAAATGCTCGAATCCGTTTGGAACATAGCTGTCAGATGGTCATCTAAATCGAAACACACGCTGTTTTGCTACACATTCCTCGTCCATGTCTTGGAAAATACGAATGATATTTTTTATAATCAGCACGTTAAAGAATTATGCACGTTTCTCTGTAAATTCTCGAAAGATGGAGATGTAGAGGGCTTAAAGCTGCTCACTACGTTCATTAATCAAATTCCGCAAAAATATTACGAAACAAATCCAGCTGAGTACAAAACAATGATGAGCAAGGATGTAATTCCAATTATATTCGGTGGATCAGACAGCAAAAGAACTCTAAGATTCGTTTATGAAGATCAATATGATTCGGTTCTCAGTATTATACAAGATGTTGGCAGGAAAGATCCGTCAGTTTTGGTCGACATCTTTGTTACCATTCTTCAAGATGAAGAATTCACTGATGATCACAAATTCGTCAGAATGGTTTGTTTAAGATGCTTAGGAACACTTTGTTTGGATGTTCCTGAAAAGATGTATCAATACTCTGATCGTTTCTCGCCTTTAATCGATCCTTTACTTTTACAATTAAATCCGAATTTCTTGCATGAACAACAGCACGCGATTAGAACATATCCAGCAATACACTCAAAAGATGAGGCCCAAAATGAGATCATTTCTCAGATTATTTTCTTCTTAGCAATTGGAACTGAATCATTTGCGAATGACGCGAAAGTTTCGTTCAGAACATTCGTTGAAGACGTTGTACACCCAGAATTCTGCGGAATGACACCAATAACTTACATCAACAACTTAATTCAAAATATTGAATCATCAACAGCTGCTGATTCAGCTCTTTTCATGAATTATCTCAAATCCATCATTGTTTCTTATACAGTTAACGTGTCAAAATGCAGTGATGTCGAAGGCTATGTCTACAAATTTATCCAAGATTGGGAAAAAATGAGAATGAACCTTGATTGCTTACTCACAATGCTTCTCCTACATCCACAGGAAGATATTACACAGGCTGCATGTGAGCTTGTCGATGTTTTAAACGCGAAAGAAATTTTAGATTTTGATAAAAGGTGTAAATACAACCAAAACAACCTTTGCACGTTCCTAGCTAGTGTAAACTCCAAAGATATAATGGGTAAAGCTAAAGAATTCATTGAATTTACTCCAGATTTCGCTAAATTATTCTTTGAGAAGCTTCTTAACAAATTTGAGATGCGTCGCAAGCAAACAAACGCTCCACATGCACTAAAGCTTGTGAAATTCCTCCTTTTGATCGCTCAAAACAACGACGAAAGTTTCGCGAAATTATTAAACATAGTTTTCAGTCTTTGGGCTGAAAATCCGCAAAGTACGGAAATTAGAGCTGGCATTGATGGCTTGAACTTTGATCTCGTTTATGCATTCAGCGATTCTTTCTTTAAATTTAAAGAATCTTCTAAAACCGATTTATCGAAGCAAATGATCAGTTGCATGGAATCTATTTCACTCAGGGAGCAGTTTAATCAGATCAAAGAAGACAACGCGCTTCTTAATATCTTCGAATTGTTTATTATTGGATTTCTCGGCGTAAAAGTCGAAAATGATAAATCATACTTTACTGCATGCGAAAGGGCCCTCGGAGTCTTCATCAGATTCCTTAAAATCGATATTGCAAAATTAGATAAAATATTTAACACGCAAATGCTTGTTGACACGCTTTTCTCGTTCATTATCAACCATATGAAGTTCGAATTCATCGATAATATCGATCAACAGTTCCCTAAAACATTAATGCAGATGAGCAAAGTTATTTTCAGCTATTTCAGGGTAGATATAACATTGTTTGAGAAATTAACAGCTTCATTTTTAGAATTTACACAAGCACACGCAACAAATGAAGGCGCAATTACATCATTAGTTGATGCGTTGACAGAATTGCTTAAAAACAATCCAAGCCTTCTTCATTCTTATGTTGCACAGACATACACATCATTCGACCTCTATAATTCCAATTTCATCCTTGCAATAGCAAATTGTTTCATTTTGAGGAAAGATTTTCTCAAAGAATACGAAAATGCAGCTGCTTTAATATTGTTTGTGACAATTATGCATGTTTCATCATCACAATCCAATTCAAGACAAGCAGCTCACAAATTAATTTGTTTAATTTTGTCTTCTGACATTTTCGCTTATGAGGCACCGAGAAGTTTGTTTATGTCTACATCCTCTCAGTCTACTTCAGGTTTCATGACACAAGCTGATCAATTCATGTTTTTCGTATCTGAAACAATATATCCAGCAATTTCTTTCTGCTGCTTCTCAATCTTCTCACAGGACATATCAAGGATCCCATACAGACAGAACGTTTTGCTTGCAACATTCAGATATTTGATTCCAGGAATGCTGAAAGAATGCGATGTTTCGCAGTTTGTGCATGCCATGCTCAATCTTGCTACATTCTGCGATCAAACAAAGTCATCAACAGCCCAGGAAATCGCAATTTTATGGGAATTAGCATTAAATTCGCTGAAACAATATAATAAAGCGGATCCATCAGAATTATGCAAGATGATCTTCGATTATGGAGTCTCACAGAAAGCCCTCACAACACCACAGACACAGGCATCAATACAAGGCCTTTGTTCATTATTCAAAGTTTTCCCATATGAAACTGGCGAGTTCATTGTCTCTCATTTCGAGAAATACAACAGAACAGTACCAGATAGCGCTGAAAAATTCCTCGAATTCCTCGAATCTGAACATATTGATCTAATTCCTTCGACATCTGAAATATTGGCAGCGAACACATTATCGCAAATCCTCTTGTTAATCCCAACATTCGATTTATTCGAGAAAGTTTTCAGAAAGAAAGTTTTATTAATTTTCTTCTTCTCAATGTTCAACTATCATCGCCAAGAATTGCAGATTGGCGCATACAGACCATTGCTTGATGTCCTCTTAGATACAGCTTTGTTCAGATTCAATAACGACAGAGTTAATATAACAAATAATCTCAAACTCCTTCAAAAATACTCATTACTCAAAATAGCAACATCACTCGAAGAGCAGTATTCCATAACCACAGTTCCAAGCCGCAGAAAATTCGCTGGCGACCACGAAACAATCCAAAAAGTTTTGCAAATGATGAGACAGTTCGACCCAGATTTCAAGGACCAGTTCTACAATTTGGTGCTCGCAAATGCATTCTTAGCAGCACCAGGAGAAAGAGCAATCGAGCCTTTGGTCATGATGATATCAATGAAAGACACATTCAAGACGAAGACAATATATTTCATGCTGCTATTTACTTTGTACGCAATCAAGAACAACAGGTCAGATCTTATGGACACTTTAGTCGAATTAATCCAGTCGAGGCTTTTGAACTGCAGCAGCGAAGATTTGTATAGAGAAGCTGTTCCTGTCATTATCACTTTCCTTGCATATGTAAGGAATGGAAAAGCTGATCGATTTAATTATCACATGATGAAGATGATCAGTGGAGTTTGCGACAGAGTTGTACAGCACGACAAAGCTGATGAAATCGGAAAAGAGTTGATTGGTTTCTTCGACCAATTCGGAGGCGATGAATATCTTGCTTCGCTTTTCTATTCGTATATGCAGATGCACGAGAATCTTAACTCTATATCCAGCGAAACAGTCATAGAAGTTTTGTTCAAATTGTCAGATGTCATATCAATGGACAGCGAGCGATCAGAAAACATGTGTTTACTCGTTGGCTTGCTTTTAGATGCTTTACGTGTCAATACAACAAAAATCGAATGCCGCGAAATATTGAGTGGCATGGACTATGATGTACAACATTTCTGCGAATTTTTGGCTGCCACATTTTCAACAAAGCGCAAACAGTTGTTTGTTATCGCGTTCTTCATCTACGCTTATAGAAATTTGAAATTCATGAATCCATCAAAAGATTCCGTTGTTGTTTCAATACTTGCTTTGTTTATGGCGAACGCGCAACTTGATTTAGACACAGATTTATATAATAAGACACTGAAATTCGCCAAATTAATCTCGTTCTCGTCTACAGAAGAAGGAATGAAGAGTGGCGCACAGTTATTCACTTTCTTGATCGAACACATCAAATATACTCCACCACCTGAAGTTATCAGGATATCAAAGATGGGCTTGAAGCTGTCGAAATTACCTGATTTCAAGGTCGTGAAAGAGTCAAAGCACAAGAGGAAGGATAGTAATAAAGTGACGCACAGAGCCAGCGCCGACACAACATCACTTGATAAAGTCAACAAAGAGCAGCAGCAGAGAAAGACATTCATAGCACAAGCTCACAAACAGGGAAGAGTCGTATATCAGAACGATTTCCCTCAGGGAACATTGTTCACCCTTGGCGTCACTCAAGAGGTCAGCATCATTGATATTATGTCTGATTATATTGTTGACAAAGCAAAGAATATTTAAACATTTATATATTTTCTTTTAGTTACACAATCTTTTTATTTAAAATACAAACAAAATATAGAAGTGTTGCAACATCAATTAATACTTTTTTTTTTAGATTATTTCTTGTAAAGAGCTATAAAAAAAAGTATTTTCTTGTGTTACAACATAAAAATCATTATTAGATTATTGATAACTGACCAAACAAATGATATTAATTAGTCTTTGTGATAGAGATTGGTTAATGTTTGAATATTAATCATTATGACAGAATAATGGAGAGTAGTACTAAAAATCATGAAGAAGAAGAGATGCAATCATTTGTTCTTGATATTTTAACATAAATGCATCACCGCATATTGATAAAATATCATGATACAGCCTTGAAAATTCAATGATTTCTTTGATTATGTTTTTTTCCCCTGAATAAACTCTATGTGAACATTTGGCAACGATTTATTTTCTTTTTTTTTCCTTGCTGAATATCAATTCAAAATTGATATGATAATCATCAAATGAATAAAAGATGTTGATATTATAAGCATCTAATAGATATAATGATTTGTTGGAATGAGTGAGATAATTGGAAATTAAGAATTAATTTAATTTGTTTTGTACAGCTCTTATTCTTTCAAGGATGTCACATAAGAACTCGTCATTTTCTGTCATTGGCTTTGGTTTTGGCTCGACTGGCTCTTTCACTTGTTTCTGCTTCTTCTTTGTGTTCTTCTTAACAATACATAATGATCTAAGATGGTCGATGCTTGTTTTAATTGTTTGGAGTTCGCCAGTTAAAACGTTATGCAGTGATTCAGCAGAATCTTGCAAAGGCTGATATTGAGTATTAGCAATTAGTGAGTTTATGCGGTCAATTGTATTCTGTAGGTCCTGAAGATCATTGGAGGTCGAAGGATTCTGGTGTTCGAGGAAAATTTGCTTTAAATTATTTTGCGCGTTTGTAATTCTTTGCTTCTTTCTTTGGAACAGTTCCTCTTCAATGTCAAGCTGGTTTGCAAGCGATTCGACCTCCATTGATCGTAAATTTGGAGATGGAATCGATGCAGTTGCTATTCGATCAAAATATATCTTGTAAGCCATTATCTTCTCAGACCTTTCGATTTTAAGCTCACCTAAAGGCATTTTCAGACTATTATCAATTAAATAATTTGAATTTGTAAGCTGTTGATCAAGTTCATTCACTTTTTCTGGTGATAATGATGAAACTGGCATATTTGAGTCTGCTACTTGAAGCATTTTCCTAACCAGAGCAAGATGTGCGTCAATTGATGCATTAATCGATGTTGTATTGGATAAAGAAGGTCTATGATAAGACTGAAGCTCTTCGTTGACTACATTTTGTATTTCTTGAGGAATAGAAAGAACAAAAGCGTTTAATTGAGAATCTTCTTCTGCCGTTTGCGATATTTGATATTTGAACTCAGAGATGAACTCATTTTTCAGGTATTCTATTGATTTTTCAGCGTATTTAAGAATATTTGCTTCTAATTCGGATAACGATTTTGGTGTTTCGTGAATTTGTGGAGTTTCAGGCTTTTTCGATGCAATGGAAGCTGGAGGAGGCGATAATTGATCTGAGTCTAATGAAATAATATCAATGTTTTTAGGTTTTGTTGCATTATTTATTTTTGGAGGCCGTTTTTTCTGCATTTCTTTCTTTCTCTGCGACGGGAGAACAAAAGGAAGATCATTTGAGTTGTCTGTTTCTTCAAGTAAAGCATTTAACAGTTGATCTTCGCTATTATTCATTTTTTATAAACGTAATCTAACTTTACATGACAAAATTTTATAAAGTGTCAAAAATGAAATTTACATGACACAATTTACAAAAGTCAAAAATAAAACTTACATGTCAAATCTTATAAAATGTCAAAAACAAATTTACATGACAAATTTGAATCAATATTTTTTTTCACCTAGACATTATTGAATCACTAACGGACGCGCTAGAACATAATATATTATCAAAATAATAATGTAATTTTTAGTAAAATTCAGCTCATTGATGAGCTACATTTATTTAGGTAAATATGTAAATGTTACTCTCTATCATAACAAATGAAAGACATGTTGTATGTATTGAATGGAATTTCATTCTTTTTTTTCTATCTCTTGTGAAATATGTTACGAATATTTGAGTGAGATTATTGCTAACTGATATTCCTCTTGAAATATCTTTATTCTGCGATTTCTTCTTGAAAATGAAATGCCTCACGAAAAGTATTGCAATTCCTCATTGTATTGAAGCCCTTCAAACTGAATCAATTTAGAATTCAGCAAATTTGCTACTGTTAGATGATTTTTTGTGACAATAGACTGGATCTAAGCGTCCATTTTTTCGCATTACATCAAAGATAAACTTTTAATTTATTTCATTCTCATGAATAATTCTTTTTGCTGCTTTTGTGCGAGTGCATCGTTGATCTTTTGAATTGTCTCTAAAATGAGTGCATCGAGTTCTTCACACATATCCTCTGTTTCTACTTTGTATTCATTTGCTCCATTTTGATATTCTGCGAGTCCTGCTTGAATTTTCTCGATTATTTCTTTATGATTCGTTTTTTCGTCTCTTGCAATTGAGTCACTCTTCGATGCACGAAGGAGGATGTCGTTTGCACTCTGCTTGCTTTTATTTATCGAATATGTCTTGAAAATATCCTTTTGGTTCACGATATCTTTTTGAATCTGTAAAATATCTTCTTGGACAGATTTTGATGACGAAATTTCAGTCTCAATAACATTATTGCGCTGTCTCAGTTGCTCTGCTTCTTCCTGTGAGTTTCTAACATCATCAATCAATCGCATTTGTTCGTTATATAGTGTAATAATTTCAGATTTTAACTCTTCAGCCTTCCAATAAGCGTCAGATGTAAGGAGACGTGTTAATTCTCTTTGTCTGTCGTTTCTAGTGTTTTTAATTTTTTCAAGAGCTGCTTTTAAGTTTTTTATTTTGCTTTTCGATGCTGTTGAGAGTTTCTGTTGCGATTTTGGAAGAATCATCGCTTTATTAATTGCAACATCTCTCTCAGAAAGAGTTTGTCTTAATTTTGCCGTTTTTGCTTTGATAATGCGTATTTTTCTCGATGCTTCTTGACTCTCCATCTTGAGCTTGGACAGGAGCTCCTCGGAAATTGAATTCCGTTGAGATAACGGAATCGACGGCAGCGAGTTCCTCATTAAAAGTGACAAACAATTTTTGTTTTTTCTACAATCAAATGATAATCTATGATTTTTGTACTATTTATAGTTTTTCTTATTGCCCAGATGGATATAATATTGATATAATTCCTATATTTCAACATTTTGTAATTTTTTTGGTATTTTTTCAATTTTATTTGAGTTTTAATGAAAATTATTTTGGGTATTTCTATATATTTTTCTGCTTTATCTAATCATATGATTAATTTATTCCATTTTTAAAATAATTCATAAAATGTGAGAAGGAGTTTGATAACTTCATGATGGCCTTTTGATGAAGCAAAAATCAAAGCTGTGTTGTTTAATATATTTTTGCGTTGGCAACGATTCCAGGAACTGTGAAAAGGAGTTTGACAACTTCATGATGGTCATAGATTGAAGCCCAAATCAAAGCTGTATTGACATCAAAATGTGGGATTTTGGAAAAATATTTTGAGATTTATTTGGCTCTTTATCTCGTGTATAATCAATACCATATTCTATCATAAAACGAATAAGGTTGATATTGTTATTTTCCAATGAGTAAGAAAATATATCTTTATCTCGTGCAGGATTTAATTGACAAAGCCACTCCATCGTTTTCTTCAGCAATTTTGTTCAAAATGTCATAAATTGGATCAAAACTATAGTTACAAACAGCTTACAAAGCTTTGATATTCTTGTTAATTTTTTGTTTGTTTCTGTAGAATGAATTCTCAATGATCTCAACAATTGAATCAAAGCTGAGTAAATCCAGAATTTTTGTTATATCGATATCCCTAATTTCTCCAAAATCGAGTCTGTCTACAATTTCATATTTAGATCTTTTCAGTTGAAAACATGATCTTCGTGCTTTTCAAACATGCACAGAGTTCCTCCTTATGTAGCCTATTGATTGAATATCTGTAGCATTGATAGAGTCCATTTATAATAAAATTTGCTGGTAAATTTTTGGCAAAAGTCGTCAATTTTTAGTTGTTAATCATGCTCTGCAATATATGGTTTTAATGATGAAATATTCTGATATATGCTATTTGATTTTTGATAGCATTATGTTTTGATTCTAATTAAAATGACTTTTTGCACTTATAAAAACATTTCAATACACTCTTGTCTAAAAATACCTATATGTTTCTGTTCCAATTTTTATTAAATATCTTTAAACTGCGTTTCAAAAGGCCGGCCCGACCAACCAATTGAACATTCTCATAAAATTATTTAATGAGTTCCAATATTTACATAAGTAGTTATATTTTCAACGAGAGAGTTCCTCGTTTAAACATGTATTTTAACTTGTTATATCAAATGTATACACGGTTATGCCAAAATTCACGTAATCATTCTTAAAATATAAGCATTGCTAATGAATATTTATTCAATATAAGTGTATATATATATATATATAATATCAAGTCACACGCATCTATAAGGCAATATTCAGTGAATCATGTGTTTATATTTAAATAACAAAGCCGATGCTAACAATATATAGTTGTATGATAAAGATCTGTATTTTTACTAGCATTTTTTTTTGATGCCAAAAAATGATATATTTCGTTTGTTAAAAGATAATCTTAGACTCGCACAGAATTCATATTATTATCCACTTGTTCAAGCAACGATTCATTTTGCCATCATTGTGCTGTGCTGCGCTGCATATTATTCACCATATAATTTATCTCGATTTGGATACTTATTTGCCGCAGTTTACGAGTATTACACAGGAATTACAGAAGTTATATTAGCTGAAAAGATCAACTTTAATACAATTTACTTAAATTATCATCTTCATCTTGGATTTATGTTAGGATCTTATACGAAATACAGAATTGTTTCATTAGTATACTTGGCGTTTTGTATTTTATACTATAGCAAACAACTTATTGCCTTTTTAGATAATCAATTTTTCCCAGTTGAAATGAATAAGATCAAAGAAGCACACCAAGAATATGTTGAACACCATGAATATGCAGTTATCGTTACAGAACTATTGAGTCCTGCTGAATTGATTTTATATTCAATGATTTCTAAGCGTCATGCAAATTACACATTGACAGCAATAGAGTACCTTGTTGCAATATTACCATTTAAGTATTATTTCAATGAAAAACACAAAGAAATTTGGGGAAAGATTTCGAGATATTTTGCTGGACCAACATTTGAGCATTTAAAGGGTATTATACATAGAATTGCCGTTTTCATTATTATGCTTGACGAAACAAAACAAAAGATCGATTAATTTTCCAATTTATTTTATATTTTGTTTTTTATCTCCTCTTTAGAACTTTATCATGGATTATTCTTCTTTACTGATATAAATGCCATAATATTTCATTATATTTTTGATATAATATAAAATATATCATTAGATTAGTTTCATAACATATATATATATATATATATATATATATATTGGCAAGATGGCTCTAAGTTTAAAGTATCTTAGTCATAAATAACACAGTTTAAAAAATTATTAATTAAATTTCTTCAATAAACTAATACTAGTCTAATTCAATGACAAATATGAATTCATTGTCATGTTAGAGAGGTCTTTTTATAATAATAAATTTCGATCATATTCAATTTTGAAAATGATTATTAAAGTACCGCAAGCTGTAATCATTAAAATATTCGAATAGATGAACTTGTTTCCAAATAAAGATGAATTCTTTTGCTTTAGATAAATTCTATTGAAAAAATTAATTGAAAATAAAGCTAATCTGCTACAGCCATGATATAAACTTTTTCAAGCAATGATCAAAGGATGCGAAATATGTTTGGATTTAAAAAAATTCTAATGATATTAGTTGAGAATATACCTAATTTACTACAACTATAATTTAAGCTTTCTAATGTGATGACCATAACCTAAAAAATAAGTTTGCATTAGAAAAATTATATTGAAGAAATTATTCAAAAATAAAACTAATATGCTATATTATTAGTATAAGCTATATATAGGCTTCAATAAAAACATATGAATTCTATTGATTGAGAAAAAAAAAAAAATCAATTGCTGAAATTAGACAAAATTAAAGCAAATTTGCTATATTATTAGTATAAGCTATTTATTGGCTGAGACAAAGGCAGATGAATTCTATTGATTGAGAAATATAGTTCTATTGATGAAATTAGACAAAATTAAAGCAAATTTGCTATAGTATAAGTATAAGCATTCTAAAGCTGCAACGAAAGCAGATAAATAAATTTGGATTAAAAAAAAATGTGTCAAATTTTCTATAAAAAGCAAAAACCGATGGAATATCTAACAATTTCCAAAAGTGACAACAAGTAAAACTAAATTTGTCAATGGACGCGCAGGAAAGATACGCTCGCATTCAGCAAAAGGAGGAGGAGCTTAAGCGCCGTGAGGCAAACCTCAGAGAACAGCAGCTTGGTATTGACGAGGATAGAAAGCCAAACTGGCCTCCATGCTGCCCATTTGTCTATCACAATATCACTGAAGAAATTCCAGTCAGATTGATGGCCGCCTGCAAGATCGCTTACTTGTCACAGGCTCTCTGGGCTCTCGCTCTTATTTTTAATTGCCTTGCCGCTTTCGGTGTTAAAGGTATGCCATCAGCTTATTCTATATCAAAGTATATTGTTTTCAGCATTATTTTCGCTGTTCTTGGCATTCCTCTTGCTTTTAGAGTCAACTACATGAAATTCTACGATCAATGCAAGAAGGAAGACCTTACCCTCGGCTGGTTCTTGCTTCAAGTCATCTTCTTCGCCCTCAACGCCGTTGCTGCTGTTGCTCCACCAGCTTCCGGCCTTTGCGGAATTCTCTTTGTCATTGATGCCTACTCTTCTGGCAGCGGATATGTTAAGATCGTCGGCACAATCTCTGCATGTCTTTGGGTTTTGTCTACACTCGCACAGGGCTTCATTGGCTCTAAGGCTTTCGTTTTATACAAGGGCAAGAGCGGAAATACAGCTCCAACAACAGCTTAAATTATTTCTTTTTCTTTAACAGGTAAAATTTCTTTATTACTTCTCTAAAATAATCAAGTTGTTTTATTTTCTAAATATAAATTAAATTTCGTATTAAAGATTTCACATTATTCAAGCTGTAGACATAACCAGCAGATTAGTAAAACAAAAACTAAATCATAGCCACGAATTCGCAGATTATTGACAATAAATTTTTCTTTTTACTACAAATAAATAACTGGTGAATAATATAGCCTAGCTCCTAAATCTATAAAATATTTATATTAGAGATCATAAATTGAACTTTTGTTTGATTAATGTTACAATACTGTGAGTTACACTTGTATGTTCGACATCAAAGCTCAATCCTTCGATAGTTCTCTCTTGTTTTCCTGTAACTGCATCATATGAACCTTGAAAAATCATTTTGTCAACCATTTCAGATTGTTTTCCACACAGTTCAACGAAGTCTTGAGCTGCTTCTCTACTATCTGTTAAAGCGATCAGAGCTGCTGCAAGTGCTATGCCACCCCAGTTGCAACAGCCAGACATAATTAAAGTATCGCATAATGTTAGGGCAACGTTTTCTGTTTTCGCTATGCAATCTAAATTTCCAGCTCCACACTCTTGGAGGCGATCACAGATACTAATAACTTTATAAGATAAAGGATTTTCATTGATATGTGTTTCTAAAAGTTGATCAAGTTTAACAACTGCGTCTGATATGTCTTCACCGAGCTGTGATATGTAGCTATTCGAATTCTTACACTTGGATGGCCGACCAATTGTAACAAGGAAAGAAAGATCGCGATCTATTTTCTCTACCGAATCTAAAATGTTTAGTGGGCACTTCATGCATGCCATTAAAACAACAATAGCTGCATTTGAGTCTGTTAATACTTCTGTTTTGTATCCAAGATTTCTGAGGGTGCTACATAGGATAGAAGCACCTATTGGACCGTCAAGTTCGCAATTTCCATTCATACAGCAGGCCCCTGTTAAGATATAAGATAATTTATTTTTATCGCACGCGAGAATCATTCTAGCCGCTTCACCAATACTTCCAACCATCCACTCTTTGGATGATATAAAGTTCTGTGGATCGATGAAGACAATTGATTCAAGATCTTCTAGAAATTCATTATTATCCATTTTTAAAATCCAGGGGCCGACAAAATTATAAAGGGGAAATTTTAATTTCCTTTATACCGATTAAAATATAACAATACTACTCAAGACATGCATGAAATCATAAATAATTTATTCAAACAAATAAAAATTATACATCAAGCTGTTATTTCTTATAAACACTTGATGTTGGCATAAAACCTATATCGAAATCATCATCACTGTTATGGACATTTCCGTATGGATGCGGTTCTGATGGAGTTGGATCAGTATAAGCAGGTAAATCATCATTTTGGTTTTCATTTTGGCTTTCTGTAGCTGGTTCAATGCTGACTTGAGAGAGTAAAGTAGTTATGGGTGTTACAATGAAATTCTGAAGACTTTCAATAGTATTCTTTGTTTGATTGATAACATTTTGATCGGAGAATCCTTTTTCAAGAATGTGATCAGATCTTTTACCATTATGAACGATTTGATCAGAGCTTTCATGCAATTTTCGATATTTCTTCTCAAGTTCGAATTGGCCCATATTATGAGCGTTATTCGCTTCCAATCCGATATCATCGAGTTTCTTTTGCGCCTGACAAATTGATTTCTTCAACATTAAGAAAGTATCGATAAGATTTGGTGGTGGAGGCTGAATAATGTCGCTATGAAAGAGGAATCCACCTTGTGGAAGTCTTACCGCAAAATTATTCTTCTCAAATGCCTGCGTAAGCAAAGGAATCGATGTAACATTGAATTTTTGAATCAATTCCTCATCACAGACAACTAAATCGTAAGAGCATCTGGTAAGCTTTAGATAAATCTCCCTAATGTTCTTAGATATTTGGTCAAAATTCTGAATAAAACAGTAATCAATATTCTCATAGTCTGTAGTGTCTTCGCATCTAAAGGCCGAAACAATACTGGTAATCAGTGACCTTTTTAGGGCAATTGACGAAGTTTTCTTGATTATTTTCGATTTAAGAAGTTTCTTCAGAGAAGAAGCAAGAGGTGGATATATGTCATTCCACATGAGGCTTTCCTCAAGTTTTTTCGCCTCAAATGATACAACATTATACTTTTTGCTCCAATTAATCAAAAATTTCGTCCAGAACTCAATTTGCATGTCGTAATACTTGGGATTGCATGCCCTATCAGGTATCTGTCGATACATGCTAGGATACTGCTCGAGTTGAAGACTCTCGATTAATAATTCTTTAGCTTTGACATACTGCATTTTGTCACTTTTGGAAAGATTTTCGAGTCACTTCACTTCATCGAAAAGTGAAGTTTGCGACTTATTTTGGACCTTATCAATCATACCATTTTATTACACAACTAGAAACACATTCGAATCAAATACATTTGCATTCATTGAAGCTAATTTACATTTTCGAATAAACATGAGACATTTTCTGACTTTTATTATGACATTTGTCATTTTACAATGTCAAAAATATCAATTCTTTATTGCAGACTATAATACCTTTGCACTCCGCAAAAATTTCAAAGCAAGATTTATAATTTAGGATATAGCGTGAGGTCATCTGGTTGCAGAGAAATTGTTTTTCGAATTAATATTGAATTCTATGTTTTCGAGTTTTGAAATGGTTTGATTTATTCGAATAATATATTTATGCCAGCATAAACAAAATGATAATGTATATTGTCAACTAATTTAAGTTTCAATATTCGAATATTCAATATTTTATGTAAAAATCAAGATTTGTCGTATATTTCAGTTGCAAAACTACTTAACATGAATATATAACACGGTGTGAATGGATAATTTTCGTTATTTCCGTCGTGAAAATAGAAAATAATAATTTTGACAATCACTTTTATTGTCACTTTTCTTCCTTTATATATGAAAAGATTAACAGTTGAAACGATCATGAAAGCGCCTGCTTTCCGAAATACTCTCAAAGAGAGAGAATTGGACCTCCGCGGTCTTAAAATTCCCAGAATTGAGAATCTCGGCTGCACACAAGACCAATTTGATATTATTGATCTTTCAAACAATCAAATAGAAATTATAGAAGACATGCCAGCATTGAAGAGACTTACAGCATTGCTCATAAACAACAATCTTGTCAAAAAAGTTGCAGATAATTTCCCTGAAACTTGCCCAAATATTAAAACAGTTATGCTGACAAACAACAATATTCGTACTTTCAAGGATATTGCTCCACTCGTTGAATGCAAAGATATTGAATATATGAGCTTACTTGCAAATCCAATAGTTAACATTATAAACTATCGCTTGATTGCAATTAAGCTCTTTAAGAAATTGAAATATTTAGATTTCCAAAAAGTTTCAAATTCTGAAAGAGAACAGGCCAAGACCCTTTCACTTGATGAATGAAACAGAAAGATTCTATATAAATTGTTAGTAATATTGCTTTAATAGAAAAAACGTTTTTAATAAGCAAAATTCCATTATAGAATATATATAAAACAACCTCTTAAATAAGCATAACTAGGCTGCAATGATATTATTTACTAAGTTTTGAGGATCATTTAGTATATTTTTAAGTTTCAATTGAAATTACATTTATTCTATCTCAATATATTGACTATAATTATAAAAAATTCTATATTTTTTATTAATGAGTTGAACTTCGTTAAAAACAAAGTTTGACAATTTCAAAAAACTATATATATTTACATACAGGTTCTAAACAGTAGTTTGGTAGAGTCCATCAACTGTTGGAGAGAAACAACAACAAGGAATAGGCCACAAACAACAACAATATTTTGGACCACAAATTTCCGAAAAGTTGTTAAAACAGCCGCGGTTATAATCATCAGTATTCCTTTTATTATGCTTTTCAACAATCGTTCTGTTCTTCATTGCATTATAAAAAGAATGTCTGAAATGATGGAATGAAAATCCAAGAATATAGAAGCAAAATGGAGCTAATACAAGGGCAAAAACCTGATGCCACTTGAAAGGTCTAAAAATTGATAAATACCAATCAAACCTTAACAAAAACCAGCATAGTCCGTAAACAACCAACCAAAAGGTCATAAGTATGAAGTATCGTTGATTATTAAGGCCAATCCATGAATTTGTCCAATAGCAAATATGATCTGCTCTGAGAACAAAACGTCTCGCTGATCTGGAAAATGCTGCCCTAGATGGCCTCAAACTGTCTCTCGCGAATTGTTCTTGTTCAGCGTAAATTGCAATTGAGTTCATCATATTTTTCCATGGATATTCCTTTAATCTTCTAACGCTCCAATTGTATGGCAGATATCCTGGTCCACGCACGATAAGAATCCAGTATGACATGAAAAAGCAAAGAAATACGAAAAGCGCAACTGCTTCTAAGATAATAAAACGCTGAAGACTATTTGTAGAGAAATATATATCGAATGTTAAGTTCACAAATGTTGCCAAAGCGAATAAAGAAATCACAATCGGCTTGACAAAATTTCCTATGAAATGTTGCACGATTGTAATTTTTGGATCGGGAAAATATGCGATGTTGCAACAGCAGTTCGACTTGTCTTCCCACCTCGCTTCAAATGCACACCAAGTTTGATATGTTTCTTCATCCATTTTTTTGTGAAATTATTTAAAAGGGGTTAACAAAAATAAAATGGGGAAATTTTATTTTTTAATCTAGGGTCTGACCCCAAAATAAAAATGTTTTAGCAAAAATGATTTCAATTCAGAGAAACTTCGAGTGTATTTAGATTCTTCAAGTGCAAGAAAGGAATATAATATACTATCATGCTTACCTACTAGATTAACTATGTTCTCATCACCTAAGCTTCTAGAAAACGAACATTGCCTTGGTAAATTATATCCATTGATTCGTGAAATAATTTTTGAGGGGCTAACAAAAATAAAAAGGGGATTTCAATATAGGGTCTGACCCTTCAATAAAGATGTTTAAGCGAATGCGATTTCGATCTATGGAAGCTCCATTTTATGGTGCTTTATTCATTGCATTATATGCTTCTCTATCCAAATATGTATACAGTCAAGAATTTGTTGGAGAACATCAAACATTAGCGATAAATTCATATTTTAAAAATCCAGTAGGCAGCAATATAGTGCAAATAAACAGAACAAATGCATCATTCATCGAAAATAAAATGCCCAGCGTTGTATTTAGATCTCTTGTCACTAAACCTTTTACACTAAATATTGTTCAACCATTTCAAGTGGTAGGAGAGCTTGGAAATGATGCAGTAATCCCTACAGAAACAGAAATCAAGCAGTTTGCTCTTAGTGCTAAAGCATTTTTAACACATATGAGAAATGTTTTTGCAACAAACGAAGGTATTGTTATTTCTGACAATAATTTCTATCCTGATCAATGTGATTGCCATTGGAGAGTGTGTAATGACTTCAGGACTAAGAATTTCCCTCAATCGTTTAGTTACACAGTTGTTGAGTCTGCTGTAGCTGTTATGCATGAGTATGGATGGTTCTTTGCTCATTGGATGTGTGATTTTCTTCCAAGACTTCTTGTAATTCCAGATTCAATTCTTCAAAAATCAAAAATCATTGTAACAAATGGAGCAGCTTTTGCATATAAGGCCTTATCATTTGTGAATTTGACATCTGATCATCTCCTGGCTCCATCTCCAGGATCTGCCGTATTTTGCCAAAATTTATACACTGTTGATCCATTATACTGTACGCACTTTGTAGGTTATTTACTCATCAATATGAGGAACAAGTTTAAGCAAAAGGCTTATCTTGATTCTAATCAACCAACAGAATACATTTTCTATAATCGTGAAAATGCAGAATTTAGAAATATTGGAAATTACGATGAGATTCTAAAATCCATTAAAGCTAATATGCCAGAGTGTAACTGGAAAAATGTTAATATTCCATCAGGTTTAATTGAACAAGCCAGACTTTTTAACTCTTTTAAGGTTTTCTTTGCTATGCATGGTGCTGCACTTAGTAATACATTGTTCATGCAGCCAAATACATGTGTTGTCGAAATCCAAGTCGATAGATGGGTAGATAACTATCTATGGATCACCGCTTACGCACAAGTTCACCATATATTGACACGTGATAAATCAATTCAATGGAGATCTGGAGGTGGTGTAAATAATCTCACCATTCCTCTCATAACAAAACTTGCAAGACAAGCTCACGAAACTGTATTGAAATCATTCCCTAAATAGCATTAACTTCTTTGTTTGTAATATATTAAATAGATATGTTCTTCATTTTCCAATTTTTTAATAAAAGCAATGCTAAGTAATATAGGAAATCGCTTATAAAACTATTTACAGATCTCTTCATAAGCCAAACACATGATTTCAATTGCATAATTCAAAATCATTTGTATTTTCATTGATACTTTATAAATTTGTATCAAATACTTTTAGAAAATGTGAATCTCAATGCGATACTCAGCTATTATAAGTTATTTTGTTGTTTACATGACAAATTGTCATAATTCATAGAATTTTGTATATTTTACATGTCGGATTAAATCATTTTTTGACAATTTTTTACAAACTCGATTTTTTTTTTTTTTTTACAAAAATCGCTTTTTCTTGATGTTTTTGACCCCAAATATATTAGTGAAAAGTGAAATTATTATAGTGTCAATTAATCTCCTGCAAAGTGCATAGATATTTTTCAACAAATAATACTTTATAAAAACAACAACAAAATAATACAAAAACAAAACATAACAACAAATATTATAAATCATTATCAGAATGATCATTATCAGAATCAACTGCATCAATTGGTTCTGACACAGGACCTGTAGCGTAATCTACATCAGAGCCATTCATCTTCTTAAACTCATCGTGAGGGTCTGGCTGATTATGAATATAATTATAATATTTCCAAATTGCACCGGCTGCCCCAACAAGCGCCAAAAATGCAATAAAACCGATGATAAGGAACCAGACAGTCAACGAGTGCCCTTTCTTTTCTGCTGGTAGCGCCAGATGAGAATATTCTGATCCTTTCGAATTTTCGCATGCGAGAACTTTATTTATTAACTCCAATGGTGGACACGTCACGTTTCCACCATTATAAACCGTCCCTGTTTCGCAGCTGATATTTGACTCTATAAATATATTAACATGAGTCTCATTGTAAACAAGCGGCGCACAAAACGAAGTCTGTGTTTGATTGGGGTATGTGAGTTGAATGGCCCAATCCGGTGTGCAATCTACTTCGGAAATTAGAAATGGGGCAAAATCATAAAAATCGTATTTTCCGTATATTGACATATTCATTTGATAGTACTTATCGAGGTGTGTCATATTTATATGACTTATCCCTGCATTGCTCGTATTTAAATAACCTCGATAATCGTATGATGGATATTCTACATCCAATGCATCAAAAAACAGCTCCTTTGGGAATTCTTTGGGTGGACTCAATGATAGATTGTCAATCCAAGAGTAATTATCAAAAACGAGATTTGACCATGTTGAACACTCTGAATAAGAAAAATCGACCGTGTACCAGCCCATATCTTCTATAACTGCTAAGCTGGCGTCTGTTATAAAGCTTTTCGGCGAGTTTGGATTTGCCATCACATCTAAAGCATAAACATTGCCTTTAATATGTATATCATTATCATCGAGTTGTAGGCACAGTTCTTTATCGTACCATTGTTTTAGCTGAGTTCGATTTTGCGCAACTTGTTTTGCAAGATGTGTACATAGAAATATAAAATTTTTGGTTGAATTCGGTATAGTATAGTTATATATTGGCACGGGGTTGTATCTTTTACCCGTTGATTTGTCAATCCAAAGATTAATTTCATTGGATCGGTAACCAAGACAGTGAATTATTTCATGAAACAGTAACAAAAAGGTCGACCTTTGATCCGTTTTGATGTCTTGGGGGAGAGTTGCTAAATATTTCGCTTTTATGTTAATAACAGATACAATCGGGCGTCCATATTTGTTATATAAGATATTAGCGCTTTGAATCTTGTCAGGTGAGTCGAATGGTCGAGAGATAAGAACAATATAATTACTTGCAGTAAGGTTTCCGGTCGAAGGAAATAAATTATGATAAATGGATGAATTTATTGTAGAAAATGGAATAGAATCTGATTTTTTGACTCGTACTAACTTCGAAAAGTAGTTTTTAAGGTTGATTACTGTTTCTTGAAGCGCATCCATTTTTTCATTTGTTATAATATCTTCTTCTTTACATCGATATTTATATCCATTCCAGGTTATATTCTGGTCTACTTCTGAGCACTGGTAGTTATCAGCGCCAGTACGTAGATTTTCGACATTTATTTCCAATTCGAGTGGGGTTCGCTGATAATCTTTTTCATCCAGGGGCGTATATGGAATACTGGTTTGAGTAATCCATGAGACAGGATTGGAAATGAAATCTGTCGAAAAGCGAAAGAAAAAAAGTAGATTAATCATTAAAAATTTGAAAAATTTTATTTCTTTAGGTTCGATCCCAGATATCCGCATTTTTTTCTTTTTAAAACGTGACAATTTTACATTATGAGCAACGAAGGTTTTATCGCTGTAATTCCAGCAAAGAAATCAGAAGAAGAGCAGAAACGCGCCTCATTGCTCGATAGAGGACTCGATGAGATAGCAGCAGATGCAAAGGAAGCAAGGCGCAAGGAAAGACAGCAGAAAAGAGAGGAAGAAAGACCAAGGCGCCGCGATGACTCTGGAAAACAAAAGATTTTACAATGCAGGTTATCACGTGCTGATCTTGAAAGAATTGCAAAAGATCAAAAAATCAATATCAACGGATATAACGTTTATGTCGAAGCAATTTTGACCAAGAAGACTCGTCGTTAAAATATGTTATTTGTCATAATCATACATCTATGGAATTTCTCAATATACTATTTTTTTACAAAAATAATAAAACAATTGGTCCTGTTTCATATATCAAGCATACATTGAAATATCTTCCTAATTGCACCCAAATTCTAGCAAAAATTTTAATCATAATTTTATATTAACTTTATAGATGTAATCAAATAAGAACTTACGCATAAATTGGACATAGCATGCATTATATACCCACTTTTGGTCGCTTATATCATGATAATATCATTTTTTCCAAACTTTAATTTCAGTTAATATATAGATGAGGATAAATCCAAAATTTTGAAATATATGGATTTAATTTTGAAATATACATATTTTTCATAGATATTTTTTTTTTAATAAGAATGATTATCTGATATAGCTAATATTATTTAGTTTTTTTGCATGTTATATATACAAACATGTGCTTTTTAATATGATTAGTTCAAATATATATTTTTCATTTTGAAGTTTTATTAACAATTAGAAATCCCAAATTACTCAAATATCGTTCCTAAACTAATGTCAATAAAAGACACCAACAAATTAAAATTGAAATTTAGAAAGACATAGTATATTTTTAATAAACATATGATGAAATGGCTGTATTATTATTTCTTTCTATCGAACTGCCTGAGAATTGCATCGAGATCTGATTGCAATTGCTGAGCATCTTTTAACCACTTTTCTTCTTTTGTTCTAGGTCTGTTATCAAATTTATTCCTAAACCAATCCGAGAGAATCTTCGTGGATATGTAAAATATTGATGTTTCTTTGAAATTCAAGAATGCGTATCTCCAAACTTCATTAACATCGTTTCCAAAGTCTTTCATTCTTTTATATTTATCGCGCAATAAATTTTCTTTTATCTTTTTAAGGGTTAATGTGCAGGATTCTTCAGATTTGAAATCAGCATTTGTAGGGCGCAGAATTGTAAGGCCCGATCCTAACGAATCATGGAATGGAAGTGAAAGTTTATTCGCAAGAAGCTCATTAAGAGTTTCAAGACACCAAGCTTTCTGAAATTCATTCATTTTTTTGTTTTTGAAAATTAACCTTAATTTAGACAAAAAGTGACAAATCATCAAAAGAACCTTATTTTAGATATTGATTTCTAATCAAGTTATACCATTTTAAAGCATATATTCATGCATTCTATAGGCTTTTTAAAAATATTGATATTCAATTTTTCATCATAACACTATCTAATCAATTTTTATTTAATTTTCATTTAATTAAAACTTATAAATCATTAAATAAGTACTAAAATAACAATCACGATCAAGATTTGTATCTATTTCATATATGTATGATCTATAATCGATAAATATATTAAAAATTAAACAAATCATAAAATGCTGTTGTTTTCTATCATAATAAGCCACATTTTCCAGTTTTCAATATATTATAAATACTAGTTATAAAAAAATAAACACGATATATTTTTCAGATCAATCTATTGGTAGTTTCAATCGGATTTTATGAATGATATTTAAAGATTGCGTATTTTTCGTGTTTGATTTTTGTATTTTTTCTGCAAAAAGTTGTTTATGCCAATTTAATCTTTCTTGCGCTCGACACCAAGAGCACCACCCTTGCGGCCTGTAGACTTTGTGGACTGACCACGAACCTTAAGGCCAAGACCATGGCGGATACCACGTTTCATTCTCATCTTCTTCATACGCTCGATTTCAGAACGAAGGTTAGCACCAAGATCTGTAGCAAC
>MRSU01011295.1:0-29957 GCA_008369845.1 Trichomonas gallinae
ATTCATGTTTGGGTGATCTATACATTGGCCACACTATTGAAGCCAGAAAGCATTTTTATAATCCAAAAAGGCTTCATTTGAAGGACCGATAAGATTTTAACGTCATTTCTATCGTCGTTTCTACACCTCTCTGCTACATGTAAATAGCAATATGATATGTATTGTTGAGATGCCTCTGCTTTCTTTAATTGCAATTTGAAAAAAATTAATTGAATTAAACCAAACAAAACAAAAGTCGTTTAAAATTCAAAATTCATGCAACATAGAATAGTGTAAATTATTGTTTCGTTAAGTAAAAATGCATGAAAAATAAATTAATAAAAAAATATGTTTACATATTGACATTAATCGCTGATTTGTGAACTATTGCCAGAGGCAGCAATCCTTGCTTTATTATCCTCCGCACGCTTAGAAGCACGAGATTGGAATTTCATTCCAAGAGATTTATTAATGAAGTGTTTCTCAGAAGATTTGCGGGAACTGTCGGAATCACCATTATTATTGGCAGTATCTTTAGATTTTTCTTTTGGCGGATCATCAATAATTCCTTTTTCAAGGAATTGCTGGTAAATAGCATTGATCTTTAATGTAGCATCATTAAGCTCTGCTGGCGTGAGGATTTGATTGATTTTCTTCAAATAATTTTTGACGAATCTGTCGAAATTCTTCCTATTTGTATCTTTTTGCTTTTGTATATGGTTTTCAGCTTCAATCTGTTTTGTAATGAAATCTCCTTTTTCGGAATTATTTTGATCAGAATTTTGTTTAGATTTTCTACTCTTAGTTTCGCTTTGTTTATCATCACTAGCTTGCTCTTGTGATGGTTCTTCAATACAAAGGAACTTTTCCATTTCTTTGTTCATATTATTTAATGACTCTTCAATTGCGTTTTCATAGTAATTAGATAATTCTTGTAATGATTTTTCTTCAATTTCAATGCGCTTTTCTTCTGCTTCATCTCGTAATTTTTGAGCTTCTTTGAATTGATTTTTCTTTGCGAGGGAAACTGCTTCTTTGAACATAGCGATAACGCGTTTATCTGGTTTTGTAACATTTTTGTAGTTTTCGCACATTTCGGTTTCAAGTTTTGTTAATCTCGTGACATGAGCACGAGCCATGTCTAAGAACTTCTCTCTGAGCTGTTCTCTTAAATCGAGTTCGAACATATATTTCTTTATTTCTGCTTTTTGAACTCTTTCTTTACAAATTTGATTTTCTTCTTCAAGTTTCTCTTTGAAAACTTGAATTGCAGCATCAACTTTAGTTGACACGGTTTCTCCTTGTAATTTATCAATTTTTGCTTTAATTTTTTCCCCTTTTTCGAAATCTCCATCTTCGATTGATTTATTCATTTCTTTCTTCAATTCCTTTATTTGCTTTCTGCGTTCTCTTTCCCTTTCTTTTGCCTCCTCAACAACAGCTTCAAGAGAAACGGAAATGACTGAAACAGAATCTTGCATAATTTTGTCACTTTTTGATGAAAGCAAAAAAAATTATCATATTTAGCTCTCGGCTTATTATGTTTATCATACATTATTGTTTTATATATCATTTTACGTCACCAGCTTCAAAATAACAAACGATGTTAATTTCGTAATCAAATTTCTAAAAATTGATCATTTTCATTATAATCCATATGCTTATTATCAATAACAATAGCCAAATAATTGATTATATCAGTTTGAATATATATTTTATTTAATTTATTCAAACTATCCCAACTCTAGCTAGGAGCAGTTCAAACTTCTAAAATTTCAATAGTGTACCATACAATAAAGTATACAATAAACAATGATGAACACATTTCAAAATTGATGAAATTAATTCGCTCAAGAATGTTTCATTTTTCAAGAGATGGAATATAAAGAATGTAATTGTTGTGAACCTTATGTCACTTATGAGTGATTAATATTCTTTATTATTTTAGATCAATTTTAACTTATCATATCTATTGGAACTAATACCATATATATGGGTGAAAATCGATATGAAAGAATATTTTAGTTTATTTGTATTTGACATATTTTAGTTTTTTATTTGATAAGAATATGTTGAAAGAGGGCTTGAATTAACATAACACCTTAAGATTAACATAATGAGAAATTAAGTGTTGATTAGATGCCCAAGTATTTCAGCGTTAAGTGCGTTATGCTATGCTCTAACTAATAATATAATTAATGAAATATTTTGTCATGTAAATCTATTTCTGTTATTATAAATATTTTTGAAAAGTAAAATATTTTATGTGTCAAAACAATGATTTACGTGACAAATTTATAAATGGAGACGCTTAGGGAATGTTGGAACAAGCGTTTATCTCCTAACGAATTCATCAGCCAGATTCCAGATTCCCTAGAAAATACGTTTGCCCAACATCTTTTGGACTTGTGTGGATCAAATATTCAGCCTTTTCAACTTTTTCTTGATTATCTCGAGAAACTCATCGAAAAGCCAAATGTTTGTGAAGAAATTTTTACAAATACCTCGAACTATAACAAAAATGGACTACTGAACTTGATAAATACAAAAGGAAATATTATTTTCGAAAATATTGAAATTGGTTCTCAAAATGCATCAAAATGCGCATTAAATGCACTATCTCTATGTCTTGAATCGGAAGATTCCACTTTAATCCACCAAAGCATCGAAAAACTTACTGAATCTTCAAAATTTAGTATATTAATAGCATCCGCTCGCTTCAATTTTCCGGATGAATTTACAGAAATATCTAATCGCGCTAAGAATATCATCCTAAATCCCAATATTTTATCACCAATTCCGTTTCCACTAAACATACTGCACAAAGCTTTATTTTCATCAAAGAAAACAAAGGATATTTTGTTCTCACGGCATGATTTTACATTAATGGCATTATCTTATTTGATTTTGGATTCACCAGATTTAACATGCCTTTCTTTCTTAGAAATTCCAACGTTTTTTCATTTATATCTTCACGCAGTTACAGATTTTCTATCAAATCCAACAATGCACTCAGCATTTTTAATAACGAATTTATTAGTTCGTGTATACGTAAAATTAACAGGTGGTGATATATCAAGTCTTTCTGTAAATGAGTTTTCTCGTGAATATCTCACTGAATTATTGTCAAAACTGCAAAGTTCGGATCATGATAATCAAAATTATTTGGATGAAAACAGAGAAAACTGCGATTACCTTAATAAATCAACAGACTATTCTACATTACCTACTATACTCATCAACGAAACAGAAGAATTCAATCCTGAAAAGTTTTTAGATTATTCTCTCGAAAATCCATCATTTGCTTCTAGAATTGTTGAATCAGCTTCAGATATGATAAAGCAATATAATTCACAAACAAAAGACATCATTCTCAACATAATGAAAAATTTTGATGACTTTTTGTTTTTAATGATATGGCAAAACAAGTTTTATGACTTCATCCAGATATTAATGAACTTGTCGTTGAGCATGAGAGACCTCGACCCGATAGAAGACTTCCAGACCATTTTTTATTTCGGTTTATCACTAATAAGGAAAGCATGGGGAACAGGAAGGAAAATACTACGAGATGGAATTTTGAATTTCATTTCTAGCCAAGAGAACGAAAGTTTACGTGACTTCTTGACTCAGTTCTTGAATCCACAAGAGCTGCCGAACTATTTGGTACTAGGAACGAATTATAGGTTCAATGAATTGGTCAAATTCATCAAAGAATTAAACGAAAATCCACAAATTGATGATATTTCACCGCCACATTATATATCTGTGATTTTAACAGGTTTGAGAGTTGAAGACCCGAGGCCAATAATAGCAGCTCTCGGCAAACACCAGCTCCCGCACTTCCCAGCCGTTGATATTCTTTACAGGCAGCTTCTGTCTAAAGTCGCAATTCCAACGAAAAGAGTCTACGTGAGACACAGAGCTGATTTTGATACTATAATGCAAAACAGGCCGAAAACAATTGAAGACATTGTCCCGACAATCATAGATCAGCTTAATTTAATTGCTAGGAATGATAACAAACAGGAAGAAATCAATGACATTGTCACATATTGGTCAGCTTACATAGAAATTTTCGGATTCTGCGATTTCTGCCATACATTGATAGAAAAAATCATCTGGAAGACAGCTCACGCATCTGTTCCTGATGACACATCAGCCTTATTCGGCAGTGTTGCTTTCGTTCTCGCTGTTTTGGTCAACGGAAATGTTGAGCTCATAGATAAGGCAATAGAAATAGGCTGTGAGTTTGCTATAAACAATTCCAGATCTATGCCTGTTTGCATCGGTTTGTCTCGCTTTGTTTTGAGCTTTGTATGTGTTTGTGCTGGAGACTGGAAGAAGAGATTTGATAAAATAATCAGAATTGCTATAGACATAATTAATGATAACTACGAAACTCAGCAGCCACATGATACAACATTTTTTGGAGTCAGTTTAATCAAGAGCTCGCTTTTACTGCCAACACTTCAGTCTAATATATCAGATGATGTTGTCCAAGCTCTTCTTAAGATTGATGACGCAAAGACCATCATTGAGTACTTCATTGTCAAAGCTGAATCAAAATAATACATCTTTTGTTTGATAGATTTATAATAATAAAATCTTTGTTGTTTGAAATTAAAACTAATACAGTTTTATTTATATATATAACAAGGACTGTTATAAAGAATTGTTCTTGGTTCTGCTATGAATTCAGGTATTCTCTCATTGTTTTTATTACTATTAATGATCATTGGAAAATATATTAATAATAAGACTTATATAGAGTTGGATTGTTATTTAATGCATGATTTTTATTACATTGTATCATGAAAATGAAAAGTAGTTGCATATTAATTAAAATAAATAATTTAAGCTTTAAATACGGTAATTTATTAAACATTTGAATCGGAATTTTGATGAATTGTACAATATAATCATACAAATACTAATTTTACAATAAAATATACAAAATAATCTACAATGTAAAAGTTGATCAAAACAAACAGAGAAACTGTTATTCTGTGGCAACTAATTTCGCTATCAAGCTGCAACTTTTATAATTTTTCATAATTCAAATTGAAATTATTTTAAACATTTTCACGTTTGTGAATCTGATGTAAAAGTGCATGTGCAACTTCAGAAGTATACTTGTTTGTGGATGAATACTCAATATCTTCAATAACTTCAATATAATCATTTTGGTACAAAAATTCAAGGTAATTTTGAGGATCTTCGATATAGGTGAACAATTTTCCTAATATTAAGAATATTAATTGCTGCATTTCTTCAATCTGAATGAATTCAAGGATTTTTTCAAAAAAATCAGGCGAAAAAATCTCAACTAATTGCTCATTTTCAATACTATCCATAGATTGCAAGAGAAGGTTCAATATAGCATTTTGAAGATGATAACTTCCTGTTGAAAATCGATTTTTGAAATCTAAATTCATAAGCACGTCAAACACATCTGGAGCAAGCTCTGGTTGAGCTATAGAATGTGCCGCATAGCAATTCAATGCTCTAGATGCAACTTCCTGATTTTCATGAATCATCATTGGAATTAAATCACTTAAAATGCCATATATTCTAATAGAAATTGCTACAGATGAGTTATATTGTGAATAAGTTGAAAATAAGTCTAAAATTGGAATAACAATATTAAATTCTTCTAAATTAAAAGCTTTGATTAAAGTTCTGTAGATAAAGAATAGTGGAGGTGGATCACTGCTGTGGATCAAATAATTCGCAACAAACTCGCAAATTTTCGCATTTGTGAATTTATTATCACTAACAATCAAGTTTAGAGCCTGTAGCACGTCATATTTCATTTCCTGAGAATGTGACTCTGAATCAACAGCTAAATTTAGTGCAAATAAACCAGTTTGATTCTTTAATATTAGACGAAATTCGTCTATTGTTATTTCTGGGTTTCCGAGTAAAATAGAGCAATATCTATGATATTCCTCTGAAAATTGATTGCTTTCAAATGCCAAATAGTTAAATAAATCATTTTCTCTTATTGTTTGAATAAATTCCGAATTATCAAGCAATATATTTGAAAATAACGTGTAAAGTGCATCAAGCATTTCTTCATTGAACTGCCTCACATATGGATTTATGCATTCAAAGAACTGAGGAGCAAAAAATAAATGAATAAATGAATTTGTTTGTGCTTGAACTTGTCCTAGAACAAAAATCGCGTCATATGCCAATTGTTCGTTATGAATCAGCAATGCAATTGCTTGAACATGTGAAATTAATATTTTTGATATGGATTTTTCAGGGAATTCACTTAAATATGATTCCAAAATCTCAAGTGACTCGAGTTTATTAGGGTTTTCCTCATTCAATATTGATTCTAAACATGAATTTAATTGTTGATCATTATATTCTAATTTTTCTTCATTGTCTTCACCGTTATCATGACCATTAGATTTATCATTACTTGATTCTAATCCCATATTTCCATCATCTCGAGTGATAAATTCCATGAATCAAATAAGTTGTTCAACAATTAAAATTATGACTTTATAATTAAAATATAAATGATTTAAAATGATAAAATGGCAGAAAAAGCTCTCATAAAAAAAGGCAAAGATGATTTGAAGTGAAAAAATGGAAATAGAAGCAATGCAGATCAAAATATAAAATCGTCTTCTGATAGATATGATATATTTATAGTATTTGTCCGCAGAAAACGAATTTTTATAATTTAAGAAATATGAAAAAGTAGTTTAAGGGAAAAAAATTAAATAGGTATGTTTCAACATTGCAGATTTTACTTTGGGATCAACCAAGAATTATCAAAAAAAGAAAAATAAATTATTTCATTGTACGAGAAGCGCTGAAATCCTGTCCACGGACAAGCTGCTGGTATAGCTGCTTGTTCTGCTTCTGTACGTGCTTGCAAAGGCTATCGTATGAGCTTTCGAGGGCTTCAGTCAGCGCTTTCTTCTTATCGAAGCGGAACTGAGCAACATCAACAACATAAGGATCCTGAACGTCGAGGATTGTAAATTCTAATTCCAAGATTTTAACTGTCTTGAACTGGAGTTTCTGCTTGATTGTTAAAACATTGTTATCAAAAATGGCAGAGAAAACTGTGCGATTTGTCTGTACATTCTGAATAAGTGTCTTAACTTTGGATGGGAATTGTGCGAAATCGCCCTTCAGCTTCTCGGCGTACTTACTTTCGAATGTTTCTGCGTTAATTGTGACTGTAGCAATATAAAATATATCTTCCTCCTTGTTAAGTTCTATACGAATTTGTTCTAGGGGAGCCTCGCCGCTTGGGGAGTAGAAAAGCTGCAAATTAAATTCTTGATCACCGTCAGGTGTGTTACATGTTATTGTAAACTCACCGTCGAGTGCGAACTCGCTGAGTGTGCCATCTTCCTGCTCGCGGAGGAGTGGGTGGGAAACTTTAGCCTGATCTATAGCCATTTACAAATGAGTTTGTCAGTTTTCTGGATATAAATAAACCGTAAACTTTACAAAAAACTGCTAAAATTAGATTTCATGTCTTTTCTCTGTTGTTTTTGGATAGATTTAGCTATATATAATGTAAATTTATTGATAGTTTTTGTAAATATTGAGTTTTTTAAAAAATATATTTTTTAAAAAACTTCATTTTTAGACTTTTGTTATTAGAATTTAGATTTATTTTAGTTGATGTAAGGTAAAATTTGGATCAGCTTTTGAAAATATTTGATATTTATGGAAAATTTCGATTATTTAGCTAAAAATTGAATTTTCGGCTGTTATTATTTAGCAGTGATTATGCACTCATGTTATATGGCAAAGTATTTAATTAACTTGCAACATATGTTTCATTATAAAGAGCTCAATAATAAAATATTAATTTATTGCTTTTAATGAGAACGATGAGTTTAGCTTGGATGAAAAATAACTAAATTAATATAGTTTTGTTGTAATTTAGCCAATTATTTCATCTTGAAATATATTTCAGTTTCTTAGGATATAATTCAATAGTTAGATCTATCCACTATATATCAATATGTTGCGATATAAAAATTCTGAATTATACATGGAAAAAAAATTATCAAATTAAAAAATCAATGTTATTGCAATCATGATGCGATGAAATGCATTTACATGACAATGTATGTGAGTAATTTATCTATCTATAGTTTGAACGCGGCATAAATTTTCCAAAAATCTAGATTTAATGCTAAAACTCAAAAATAATGCGTGATATATGATAATAATCTATATTATAGCAACTTCATGGAATTAGATTGATTAATATTTCAAGTTTCAATAAGATTTCAATAAATTTCTTCAAAAATATTTGAAAATTTTAAGTGCTCGGCCAAAAAACGCTTCAAAATTTACCAACAAAAAATAACAATAAATATAGATAAAACAATCTAAAACAATTCTAAATCCAGAAAATTGAAATAAAACAATTCACTTTTATTTATTATGACTTTTTCTCATAGATTAGCACCAGTTTTTATTCCTCAAACACCATACACAATACACAACATCTGGGAGACACCTGATTTCAAATCAATGCCTGAAAGTTGTCCTCAGCCGTGCATAAAAGAATATGATCATTTTTGGAGACTTATTGTTTTCAAAAATGGAAGTGGCAGCGAGAAAGGAAAGTACGTGTCTATCTTTTTGCTGCATCCACAAATCAAGTTTGCCCATGAAGTTTCCTATATTATCAAAACAATTGGTCCAAAATCAGCATCTTGTGAAGGAAATTGGGTATTTTCACCTGTTGTTAATAACAGAGGTGCAGAAAAATTCATCCCTCTCAATGAAATCGACGATTATTTAAATGATGGAAAATTAAAATTCGATATTACGATCAAATTCGAGCCTCCTCAGCCACTTAGGAAGCTAAGTTGCAGAGATTCAGTCGGAGTTGTTGGTTTAACGAACTTGGGAGCAACGTGTTATTTGAATTCCATGCTACAGAACTTATTCCACACTCCAGCCTTCAGGAGAGCAGTCTACAACATGCCAACAGACGGTACGGAAGATGTGAAGAAATCGATCGCTTATTCATTGCAAAGATTATTCACATTGATGCAAATGTCGCCATTGACGCCAAGTACACAAGAGTTAACGACATCTTTCGGCTGGGGAGTCACAGATCAGTTTAGTCAGCATGATGTTCAAGAGTTTTTGAGAGTTTTAGTTGATAATTTGGAAAAGAAGCTGAAAAAGACCGAAAACAAGGATGTTTTCGCTAATATTTTCCGCGGAAAGACCCTCAATAAGCTTTCTGTTGAGGAGTTTGACTACAAAGATGAGCACAAAGAAGAATTTTACGATATTGAACTTGTTGTTAGAAATAACAAGGATTTAGTGGAAGCAATCAGAGAATACACACATTCCGAAATCATTGACGAGTACAAAGTTGAAAATAAAGGAGTTTCCAAGGCAATCAAATCTGCAAAGTTCTGGGAACTGCCAAATGTCCTTCATTTCCTACTTCAACGCTTTGAGTATAGCTTCGAAGGCAGCGGAATGGTTAAAGTTAACGACAGATTCGAATTTCCACAAGAATTAGATATGAAAGAATTCATGGATCCAGAAAGTCCGGACAATGACACAGTCTATGACTTGTTCGGCGTCTTAATTCACATGGGTGTCGCTCAAGCTGGTCATTACGAAGCATTAATGAAGATAGATGATGAATGGATGCTTTTTAATGATGATGAAGTCACAAAAGTTGGAGCTGATGCCATTGAGCAGACATTTGGCGGCCAAAACACATTCAGTAGCGCTTATTTCGTTACTTATGTGAGAAGATCTAAGCCAGAAATCATGAAAGAGGTCACTGACGATGAAATACCAGCCCATCTCCACAAATACTTCTCTGAATTCATCAAACAAAGTACTTGGAAGACACCAGAAGTAAATCTTGAAATTCACGGCGATAATAGCTTAGCTGCTGATCTTGCTGGCGAAGTCCCCGATTTTCCAATCGTTAGCGTTCCTCTTAAAGGCTACAAAGTCAAAGATTGCCTTAATGCAATCGCAGCAGCTCTAAATGTTAAGCCACCGATCCAATTGTTTACTATGGACATTAATGGACTGCCAGAGTCTCCAATTGCACTCTCGCAAAACATATCTGACCAGTTTGAAAAAACACAAAAATTATATGCGACCACATCAAAGGATAAAGGATCCATTCCTGTTGTTGTTGGATTCTATGACCCATCACAAGTCAAAGCTATCTCTTATCTCTTCACTTCCATCGTTGAAAGTGGAACATTAGTTAATTCATTTATTGACAAAGTCTCTGAGACAGCAAAGAGCAAGAATCTTCTTGCATTCAAAGTACATGGCACAGCAGCAACAAAGATTGCCCTTGATTCTCAAATAATCAGAGGCGGATTAATTATATTCCAATATGCTGAGAAGAAATCAGCTCCAAAGACACTCACATCACCTCAGTTCCAGGCAGGCAACACATACAGATCAATTGATGTCGTCCCTGAACTAAGAGATTCTAATGTCGACGCATTCCTTGCTGGATTGGACGATCCACTGACTCTCACATTCTCCAATGTCACAGACAAGGCCCAGACATTCAATTTGATCATCTCAGCTAAAGCACACATTTCTTTGCTCATCAAATCCATCAGATCTATTCTCAAAATAACAAACGACAAAGCAGTACTACTCTTTAGGTCAGAAAAAGGCTCGCCTAGCGAAGAACCGATCAACACGAACACTGCAGCTAATGTAAGACAGCTTGTTCCTGGCACAGAGGCCTTCTTCATCATCCACAACGGAATCTCTCAGTCTGAAATCGAGCAGAAAGTTTTCTTCAGGCCAGAAGTCATTTTGTCGAACGGCAGCAAGAACCCTGTCCTCCTGATGCCCAAAGACTTCACAGTCGACGCTGTCTTACAGAGGTTACAAAGAATCAACTTGATAGAGAACAAGAAGAAGTGGAGAATGTTGATGCTCGAAGGTTCAAGGATTGTCAAAGTCTGCCAAAACGACACCAAATTGGAATCATTCTTGACTAAAAAGTTCAGGATAGAGACTATACCTGATGACCAGGTTCCTCCAGCTAAAACAGTCAGAGTCACGCTCAGCACATTGCCAAGTAATCCGAGAAACAATACTACTGGAACTCCATTCATTTTCACTTTGAAAGAAGGCGAAAAGTTCACAGAGACGAAACAAAGATTGCTTGAGCAGAGTGGCGCTGACAAAGAGAAGGCACAGTTCGGATACTCAAATGACATGAGCAACAAGCACAAAGCTCCGAAAGACGATGACGAATTATTCGAGAAGATCGAATCAAACGGAATGCTCTACATTTTCGTTCCTGGTGTTGTCAAGACAAAGAGATGCCATCAGTCTGGCGATGGATTCCAGATTTACAACTAATTTTTTTTGTTAATTCTTTTCTTTGTAAGAACAGTTGCGCTCTAATCATACATGTTGAAAAATCCTAACAATAATAAAGAATGACGCGCAATATATAATTTTATAATTTTTTTTCTATTTTGAATTTGACTACTAGGAAATTAGTACTTTAACACCTATATTTTATATCTACAAAAATTCTATTCGAAAATAAACAGATTCTAATTTTAATACGCAATTTGATTTGCTTTTTCATAACATATCTAATTGTTAATATTATTAACGACTTGGAGATAGCTTATGCCAGATAGCAAACAAAAGGATAATGAATGGGAATAAGCTTTCTGACAAGTAAAATATGTCTTCTGTAATGAAGATATTTTACATGTCAATTTATTTTAGAAAATTCAGTTCGTGATATTTTTCGTATATAAAGAAAAAGAACTGTGAGTGAACACAAAACAAATGATAAAGCGAGAAAATCATCGTGTATCTTTCAATTCAGTTAGATAAAATGGCCGTAAAACCAGTAAATATCTGTTGAATACATCCTAGTGATTATAAATTCAAGCCAACAGGCACCAATCAACCCATAAAAAAAATCTCCAAAATAAACTTTTATCGTCAGTTTTCTCTCAAAAATAGAATCGTATTACTAACAACATTAATCATTTTTACAATATATTTATGGATTTTAATATGGATAAAAATTTGTCAAACTCCTATCGTTTGCCTCTCAAATGATTCACGATCAAATCTAGTAAATAACAAAATATAACCATAGTTATTAAATTGTTGATGAGTTGCAAATTGTCACTTTTCATTTCACGAAACAAGAAAATTTCATAATGTTATTTTTGGAAATATTTAGTTATATCATTGATGAGTTGCAGTCACTTTTTGAAATTGATGAAAAAATATATCGTTAAAAATCAGAATAATGATTAATATTCTTCCTGCCAAATAATAATGACGGTTATCTTTTGAAATTTTTAAAATTTTAGAGTATTAAATAGTCTATCATATGTAGAGTTGAAATTTAAAATAATTTATTTTTATCGTAATTTTTGGAAAATTCATCAAATCCTTTTATTTTAGGTTATAATCATATGAACTCTTTTATTCAAATTTTTTTTAGTTCACTTCATTTTTGTTTCATGACGTTCAACCTCGACGGCTGTGTTAACAATGTCTCCTTCAAGACAATCAAGGAAGGCGAGAACTACACATGCGTCTTCACAGGCAAGGCCATCACAGGAACATTCCAATTCAAAGAATGCCAAATCAAGAACGCAGCAAACCCACTTGAAATCCTCCACGATCAATTGTTCCACTCTGACCTTCCAGATCAGAGCAGCATCGATCCAGATAGGATCTACTCTCGCACTGAAGTTTTCGTTTGAGCAAAAGCGGAAAGGGTTTTTGCACGATTAAATTATTGTGTATTTGGCAAATATAGTTTTTATGCTTAACCATATGGAAATTAACTCTTATTTTTTATTTCAATGAAAAATATATCCAAATCTGATCGTGAATACTTATATTATGTAATAGTTCACGATTAAGATCGTATAATATTGACCGATTATTTTTTGCAATTTTTCAATATTATTCAATTTTACTACGTTAAATGTAAACTTGTATCAGCTTTTTCTGATTAATAAGTAATAACTTGTGTAATGATGAAATCTGAGATGTTTTCTATGATATTTTATAAACTTTATTTTTGATAAAAGCAAATATTGAAGTAAAATTTTCGTATTGCATGCAACGTTTTATAGTTAATTGAAATTATGGAGAATTGATTTCCTTGTGTAAATTATATTGGTTTATTAATTAGTTTCATGAATTTTCTTTTCTCATAAGCGCAATAAATTATTTATGATGAAAAACACTGTTTTCTGAACTCTTTTATTTTAACTCTTTGATCAAGAAAAAATGCCAACGAAGCATCAAATTCTTTAGCAGCAGTAATAGTGTTTAACTCAATAATTGATTTAATATGGTTGAGGTGATATATATGACATTTTGCTAGAAAGTTGTAAATCATCAAATTTCGTGAAAAATTGGCAAAATGTCATAATCTGACATGTAAATTATACAAAACCCCAAAGTAATATGACAATCTGTCATGTAAAATTATTAACATAATTTCTTGTTGAATAACTTTATTTAATAATAAAAAATAACAGTTTATTAATAATTTCATTTGATATCTTTTGGCATTGCGTTGATGAGTGTCTGGTTCCTCTGCCAAAGTTCTCCGATGAGTCTGAGTGCTGAAGAGTTCTTCTTCTCGAGCTCCTTGATTCTTGCTTCGAGCATCTCTCTTCCCGACTCTTTCTCCTTTGTCTTCTCTTCGAGCGTCTTCGCTGTCTTCTTGAGCAGTTTGATTGTCTTGCGGAGTTCAACGACATGAGCTGAAAGCTCTCTGTTGTCTGCAAGAGCACGTGACAGTGAATCTTTGCTGTCCTTGAGTTCCAACTCGCTTTCTTCCTGTTTCCTTTCTGCGTCTGTGAGAGCAGAATAAAGAATTGGCTTTGTTCTCGCGTAGAGAGAAATCTCGTTCAAGATTGTTGTTTTCTCAACATTCTTCTTGATTTGGTCCATAGCAGATTTGATTTCTGAAACTTGTCTCTGAGAAGATTTGAGTCCTTCTTTGTAAAGTGCTGCCTTTTGCAATGCAGCAGTAAGATCCTTCCTGGTTCTGTTCAACTGTGTTTCCTTCTCCTTCAACATGAGCTTCAACTCTTCTGTGTTCTGGAGTTCCTTAGACTGTTCGCGTAAGCTTGCGATTTCTTTGTTGAGTTTCTCTTCGATCTTGTTCTTGGCGTCGAGTCTCTTTGCGAGTTTGATAATTTCCTTGTGTGCTTCTGTGAGCTTATCCTTGAGAGCTTTGTCATCCTTGGCTGGTGCTGGCTTCTGCTTCAATGCAGCAATTTGTTCGTCCTTCTTCTTCAATTCTGCTTTGATGCTCTTGATCTGTTCGTCTTTCTCGAGCAAAGCATCATTGATTTCGTGTGACTTGTCGTTGAGAAGTCTCTCGCTTTCTTCTTTCTGTCTTCTGAGGATTTCTTCTTCCTTTTCTTTCAGCTTCTTCTTGTATTCTTCCTCCATAGCCTTCATTTCTGCGTCTTTCTCTCTCAGCTTGTCTTCGAGGGAATGAGTTCTGAAATCTGCTTCATCACGATCTGTGAGTGCGTCATTCAAGAAGTCGATGTCTTTCTCTTTATCAGCGATCTTCTTGTTTAGTTGTTGGATCAAAGCGTCTTTCTCTGCAATCTTCTTATCCATCTCTGCGAGTTTCTTAGCGATAGAATCATTATCAGATTCTTTCTTGTTATTTGCTTCATTGAGCAAATTGTTGGCCTCGCGGAGAGACTTGTTGAGATTTTCTATTTGCTTCTGGTTGTTCTTGTTTTCTTCGTCAAGAGCTTTGTACTTTTCTTCTGTTGATTTGTTCAGCTTCTGGAGGTTTGCGATTTGGTCAGCCATTGATGATTTCTCGCCATCATTAAGAATCGAGTTAATTTTAGTGTGTAAGAGTTCAATAACGTTGTTGAGATCTTTGATCTTCTTCTCATTTTCTCTGTTGATCCCGTCGAGTGACTGGATTTCCTTCTCCTTGTTTTCAACATCTTTTGTGATTCTAGAAACAGCCTCATTGAGTTTCTCTTTTTCGCGCTCTTTCTCGTCGATGCTCTTGTTGAGCTCTTCGTTCATGTGCTCCAAGTTTGCTACTGCTTCTTCTTTTGTGCTGACTTGCTTTGTGAGTTCATCGATTTTCTCGAGATTTTCTTGAACTGACTTGGAAAGTTCTGTGACTTCATTATTCAACTCATCAAGTTCATTCTCCTTCTCAGTGAGTTTATTCTGAAGATCAGAAGCCTGCTTTGCAATTTCACCATTCAAAATTCCACTTTCTTCTGCTCCTTCTTTGAATTTTGCAATTTGTTCATTAAGTGTAACATTTTCTGTTTCCTTCTCGTCAATTATTGCTGTCAACTCTTCAATGTCTTGGCTGAGCTTGCCATTTTCTTCTGTCAACTTCTCATTTTCTTTGACTTTCTCAGACAAATCATTTGAAAGTTTCTCATTCTCTTGAACTTTCTCTGACAACTCACTTGACAATTTCTCATTTTCATTAACTTTCTCTGACAAATCGTTTGCTAATTTGTCATTTTCTTGAGAAAGTTTCTGGTTTTCTGATTCTTTTTCTGATAATTCTTGGGAAAGTTGTTCGTTTTGAGCAGTTTTCTCTGTCAATTTTTCTGTTAATTCTTTGTTTTCATTATCTTTGTCATTCAACAGCTGTGTTAGTTTCTTGTTTTCGCTTTCTTTGTCATTGACTGTCTTGTGCAATTGTGTGATTTCGTTGTCTTTCTCGCCAACAGTGTTGTTGAGCTGAGAAATCTGAGAATTCAGCTGATTGATTGCTTCTTTTTCGTTTGAGTTATTCATAATCATTTCTCTGAGTTTGACATTATCATTTTCTTTGTCATTGACTGACTTTGTGAGTTGAGAAACTTGTTGTTCGAGGCTCATACTCTTCTTTTGCTCTTCTTCAATTGCTTCATTTAACAACTCATTTTCTTCCTTGAGATCATTATTCTTTATCTTTTCATTCTCACAGACACTATTCAACTCAGCATTTGCCTGCTTCAAAGACTCGTTGTTTGCTTCTAAAGTCTTGAATGAGCTTTCAAGTTCATCTTGCTCTTGTTCAAGTTTTTCGATTTGCTTGATCAACTCATCTTTGTTGGATTTTTCATTCTCTAAGTCATTGTTTAACTCGGAATTAGCCTGGTTCAAGGATTGGTTATTTGCTTCTAATGTCTTGAATGAGCTTTCGAGTTCATCAAATTGTTCGCTAAGCTTATTGTTCTTTGACTTTTCATTCACTAAGAAATTGTTTAATTCCGAATTTGCCTGTTTCAATGACTCATTGTTTGCTTCTAATGTCTTGAATGATGAATGAAGTTCATCAATTTGCTCGTTGAGTTTATCATTCTTTGATTTTTCATTCTCTAGGTCATTGTTTAGCTTTGAATTAGCTTGTTTCAATGACTCGTTGTTTGCTTCTAATGTTCTGAATGAGTTTTCAAGTTCTTCTTGTTCTTGCTCGAGCATTTCGATTTTTTCATTCAGTTCATTGTTCTTTGATTTCTCATTCTCTAAGTTATCGTTTAACTCCGAATTGGCCTGTTTCAATGATTCGTTGTTGGCTTCAAGATTTCCGAATGAGTGTTGAAGCTCATCAATTTGCTCGTGCAATTTGTCATTCTTTTCTTTGAGATCATTCAATGAATTAGAAAGTTCATCATTCTCTGTTTGCGATTTATTCAATGACTCGTTGAGTTCACTTATAGCTTTCTTCAATGATTCGTTGTTTGCTTCGAGAGTCTTGAAAGAAGAATTTAACTGGCTGAGCTGATCATCGAGTGTTTCATTGACTTCATTCGATTTATTCAACTCTTCTTTAAGTTTATCGATAGCTTCATTCAATGCTGCATTCTTCGATCTTTCGCTTGAAACAGCTTGATTCAGTTGTGCTATTTGTTCGTTTAACTGGATAATTGCTGATGAATTTCCTTTATCTTTTTCGTCAATGTTTTGTGTAAGTTGCTGTATTGTCCGTCTGAGGCTTGCGTTATCATTGTCTTTAGCGCTGATCTCTTCAGCGAGTGTTTCAATAGTTTGATTGAGAGTTGCATTTTCTTCTTTGGTCTTCTCGAGTTCATCTGTCTTCTCGTTGAGAGTTTTAGTCAATTCTTCAACTTTCTGACTTAGTTCCTCATTTTGCTGTCTTATTTCATCTAATTTTAGATTAAGTTCAGAAATTTCATCAGCAAGTTTCGTGACTGTTTCTTCGTTATCCTTTGTAATATTATCTGACTTTGATTCCCATTCCTTATTTTCTTGCTGAAGAGTTTCTATTTCTTTAATAAGTTGTTGTTCTTTTACTTTGAGTTCGCCGCTTTCTCTCATCAATTCTACGATCTTTTGGTTGAGTGTTGTCACCTGAGTGTCTTGGTTCTTTATTACATTCTGTTGAAGGAACTCGAGCTCCTCCATTAATCGCTTGATTCTCTCCTGCAAAACGTTGTTTTCTGATGTCAAAGAGTCAACATTCTTCTTCAATTCGTTCGCGTTTTTGTGGAGCTCTGAGATTTCTTTTTGAGACTGAGAATCTTTGTCTTTGAGGCCGTTGATTTCATTAATTTGAGCTTCGATTCTTGCCGACAAGTCGTTGTTTGCTGAATCCAATTTATTGATCTTGATTTCGAAATTGACTTTAATTGCTTCGTTTTCTTCCAACGATTTCGCGAGCTCTGCATTCAAGCTTTCTATTTTCGCGTTAGCAGCAGTATTTTCTTCCTCTCTTTGCAATCTGTCTTTCTCCTGCATCTCAGCGATGTCTCTCTTGAATTTTTCGACCATTTCGTTCTGCATTCTTGTCTTTTCGGCAAGTTTTGCGTTTAAGTCTTCAACTTGTCTCGTTAAATCATCAATTGTTGTGTTCATTTCATCATTGTTAGAACTTGATTTCTGTTTTTCACTGTCAAGCTGTTTCTTTAAGTTGTCTATCTCTGCCTTAAGTTCTTGGATTTCTGAGTTGATTTGTTTCTCCTTTTCGAGTTCTTCTTTGAGATTTTCATTGATTTTCGCTTCTTCTTCGAGTTTCTTTCTTATTTCTTCGATTTCTGTTTCTTTGTTTTCGAGTTTTGATGATGCTTCATTGAGTTTTTCTTGTAGTTCGTCGATTTCGCCATTTAACTCAACAATTGTTTCATTGGAAACATCATTTTCTTCAGCAGCTTTGTTTAATTTGTCTTTCAATTCTTTAATTTCTTCGTTGAGTTTGTTTACGTCTTCTTGTGTGAACATTGTTTTAGTTTTTTCCTTGAGCTCATTGATTTGCTTGTTCAAGTCTTCAATCAATGCTTGTGATGACTGATCTGATGTTTGCTTGAGAAGTTGCTCTTTAAGATTTTCAACTTCTATTTGCAACTCGTCTTTTTCTGCTGATAAGTTGTCGATTTCACTTTCGAGAGCTGTTTGGAGTTCTTCGTTTTCTGTCTTTGAAGCCTCAAGTTGTTCTTTGAGTGATTCTATTTCATCTTGTAACTTATTGATTTTCTCTTCGCTTTCGCCGATTTTTGCAATGTTTTCTGAATTTGCAGCTTCTTCATCTAAAGCTTGTTTGAGGTCTTCTATCTCTTGTTTAGCGTTATTCAAGTCATTCTGCAAATCAGCGACTTTCTTTTCAGCTGATTCTTTCGCTTTGATAAGTTCGCTGTTGTCGCCTTGTTGGCTTTGTTCAGCTATCTTAAGTTTTTCTGTTAATTCGTCGATTGTTTGCTTATCATTGGCTTGAGATTGCTCTGCATATTCCTGCAATTCTTGTATTTCATTCTTAGCTTGTTCGAGTTTAATGTTCAACTCAGCAATTGTCTCGTTCAAGTTTTTGATGTCAGTGTTTAATGTTTCTATTTGATTCTGCAGTCTTTCGATTTCTTGGTTTCTCTTTTTGAGATCTTCAACTGCTTCCATTCTTTCTGACTCTATCTCTTCTATTTGCTGCGTGAGATCATTTTCTGTCTTCTCAAGCTGCTCTTTCTTATCTTCAAGTTCAGCTTCGAGTTCAGCGATTTTATCTGATAACTCGGAAATATCGAAATCTCCATTCTTATATTTCTCGAGTTTTTGCTTCAAGTCGTTGTTTTCTTTCTCGAGCTCTTCATTCATTGTCGCCAAGTTCGTCAGTTCTTCTTCTAACTCTTCTGTGTCTCCTCCTCCACCTTCAGCGATTTTCCTTTTGAGTTCTTCGATTTCTTTCTTGTATTTTTCGTCGATTGACTGTTTTTCCGTCATCAACTGGTAGTATTCGTCTCTGATCTGAGAATATTCTGTGATTTGCTTTTGATATTCTTGATTTTCTCTTTGTAGAATAGAAATTTGGTTTGCGAGGTGTTGCGAGTCTCCAGATATTACTGGTTTTTGCTCGTTTTGGACTTTTTGCTGGTCCATTAATGACTTTTTGGCTGCTTCTAGTTGCTGTATTTTGTTTTGTGTTTCTTTCTTGTAGTTTTCGTATTCTTCGTTTAGCTGTTTTAATTTCTTCTCGTTTTCTGATAAATCGATGAAACCATTTCCACCTTTTTCGAGCATTTGCCTGAGCTTTTCGTTCTCCTGGTTCTTCTCTGACAATGTGGACTCGTAGCTCTGTATTGTCATCTCATAAGCGTGGAATTCGTCCTGCAATAACTTGAGTGTGTCTTTGAGTTCATTGTTTTCCTCGATGATTTGTTGTGTTTGTTCGAATTTCTTCTGCAATTCGTCGATCCTTGCTTTCTGTATTGCAACTGTTGCATCGTTGTTCATCTGTATTTCGCCTTCAGCGAGTAAATTGTCGAAGTTTTCGTCGAGAATGAACAAAACTTTTTGGATGAATTTGTTCCAAGTTGATTCTTCCGCGTCGATGATTGTTTTAAGATAAGCTTTCATTATATCTTTGAGCTCTCCCATAGATAAGTGGGCCTTTATTGTGCTAACGAGCTCATTGAAGTTCTCGTTCTTAGGAACCTTCAATAACAAACACTCAAGAAGAGTTATAACAATAATTGATTTAAGTTCTTTGTTGGTATCCATAGATTTACACGTCGAAATTAAGAAAGCGTGTGCTGACTGCTGCTTGTTCGAGCCAGGAATAACTATCTTTGAAACAAAGAACTTCGTGGCCATGTTAGATTCCCAGATTGCAGCAATGATAAACTGCAATGATGGAATAAGTAAATTGCTGTTTTTATCTTTCGTGTTTTGAATAATGTTGATTACATGAGAAAAGAAACAATCTCCTTGTGCAGCGCCGTATAACTCTTTTCCATAGAAGAATGACATTGTATCACGCTTGGCGAATAAGCATGCGCGAGCGAGAAGTAGAATTGAGAGGATTTGGGCAGATCTGTTTTGGAAATCATGCATAATGTTTGATAATCCTTGTGTTTCTATAATAGATTTTGCAATTATATCAGCAGCTTCTACTGATTTGTAAATGAAACATTCGATACAGAAAACAGAAGAAGATCTGATTTTTGCATCTTCGGCAGAAATTGCTTTTGAAACTAAATCTGGAATATATTGTTGTATTTTACTGCATGAAGTTGGATTTCCTTTGATAATTAAGCCTAAAAGATATATCATTCTGTCTTGTTGAGGACCAGGCTTCATTGCATGCTGCATTATAACTTGAAGGATGCCAGAAACGTATTGTTGATCTCTAAAATCGTTGCTTACTGATGAATTAAATAGCATTTGAATGAAATCAATCGCGCTTATGTTATCTGTTTGTAATGGCATGATCAACTTCTGAAGTCCATCTGTTTGAACGAACATTTGCTGTGATTTTGTATTAGATTGAAGGAATGAAGTCAAAGCGGCCAAAGCATCAGTAGGATTCGAATCTATAAGCATCGAAAGCGGATCTGTGAAGTAAAAAGCGAAGATATTTTGTAATTCTGGATTTGATTTAGCGAGTTCTGGAATTAATCGAAGATAATTAATTCTAAATTGCTCGTTACGTTCATCTAAAAGCGAAAAGAAGATATTTTGTACATCAGGCTGGTTCAATATTGCTTTTTGCACTTCCGATCCGTTCAATCTTGTTAAACGAAAGAGAAGACTTAAAGTTCCGATTCTTATCGTTGAAGAAGGTCTGTTAAAGCACGTGAAAATTGTTCCTAGTGCGTCTTCTTCTGATAATATACCTGCATTTGCGCGATATTTGTAGTCGTCTCCAGAAACGCAATTTTTAAAAATGAAAAGGATAGCTCCGAGCAATTCATCGTCCTTATTGAATGTTTTTATTGCCTGAATTATGCTGCGAAACGCCGGCTCGTTTACCATCTCCCAGCACACATCGGCCATATCTTTGAAGGTCAAAATCGATTCTCGGAGGTCTACACCCTGGGTAATATTGTTCAGCATCGTTTCCGCCTCTGTACTCGGTTGACTGTTGTTGACCGTACCAAGGACATTCGAAAGAAACGACATTTTTTATAAAATAGAAAACTGCCAAAATTTTCTATTTTCTAAAAATAGAACCATTATCTTAAACATTTCACTTTTTAAAATATAATTCTCGAAAAATTCTCAAGATTTTTATCAAATTTTGCACTTTTAATTCCAAATCAATCAAAATCAAATCTTATCAATATAACTCACCCATACTCTTCAATATACCAATAAAAATACAGTTAAAATTTTTCAAATCTGTTTTTTCAATGAGAAATATTCTTCAAATTTACTTCGAAAATCAGCTTATTGATTTTTAAGAATATAACTATATTAAATACAGGAATGGCTTCACATATTATTATATAACATTATCATATTAGTGTTATGAAGAAAATAAAAATATTAAGAAACATAAAAATCAGCACAATATCATCAGGATGTCATATTCATCTCAAATAAGCCCATATTAGAAACATATTCTGGAATATTAGAATTATCAAGCATCCAAATTGCAGTTGATTTTTTTTGCAAATTAATATTTTTCAGTTAAAAACATCGTTTATTCCACTTGATAACACTGCACAACAGAGATATATTACATATATTTTCATATTTTTAATAGAAACAATTATGTTTTCACTAATATTATCTTAAATTTTTGATTATTGTATTAAAAAACAAAATTTCGATATATGTTATATGGGAAGACATCAATATTATACAACATGGATGTATATTATCATAACAATAACATAGAGTCATTTCCACAATTTGACAAACTGTAAATATAGTAAGAATCAATGCACATCTATTTAACAATTGCCAACTTATCTCATATGCATTGTATACTATGTCTATCGTTGTAAAAGCAGTAATAATACATACATTCATTTGTTTTTGATTTCTACATCATAAAAATCGTCAATATTGCCATATTATTACATCATAACAGAGGATTTCGCTTTTCCTTGGCTTTGGATGCAATTGATTTCAAAATATACTTTCAAAATATATTTATCGAATTTATTTTTCAAAATTTCAAAATATATTTTTCGAAAATATTTTCAATGAGAACCAATTCTTTACCTGCTATAACACATGAAATGACTGCTATTACATGTTAAGGAGTGAAATAAATGATACACAAACTTCGCTATCTTCTCTAAAACTATAAGACAAAATTGCTTTAATCTTCACGATATTATCAGACAATACATTGCTTGTTCTAAGCAATCTAGAACCATAGATTTTGATTGGCTCTTATCGAATTTATTTTTCATTTTTCGATCATCTCATAATCATAATAGTTGTTATTAAAGTAAACATATCAAATTGATCGTAAAAATTAAAATTCAAATTTTCTCAAAATATAATTAATTAAATCAAGCCTATGTAATTGAATCATAACTCAAAGGTTTCATTTGAGATTATTGCATTATTAAAACAGCTTAAAAACTATTTTGAATCGAATATATTATGAAATATGCAAAAAATATCCGGGATGAGAATTTTATAACAATGGTAAGATAATAGATGATACAAATAATAAAATAATGAAGTAATCATGGCTTGAATATATACATTAGTCATGATAATTAAATTATTGAAGAACTGAACGATTTCTAATGATGATTCAAAAGCTGATGTATATCGGATGGGTCTAACGCATTTTCGTTTGATCTAGCTTCTTTGATATTTAATTCTGATTTTAATTTTTCTTGTTTTGTTGGTGAAAAATGTTTAAGTTCTGGGAAAATAATAGTCCAGTTCTCAACAAACCAACATATTAAAGCATCTCTACTTCTATATGCAAGTCTATCTATTTTAATTTTATTCTTATGTGCAACAAATTGTGCGTATTTCAGTAGGGTACCAACAGTAAAGTGTCCTCCATATATAGTTTCTAGAATCTCTGTGACTAAATCTATTTTCACACCATTATTTTGAATTCTGGCATTGATTTGATTCCTATCTTTATAACTCTTTCTAGAAATGCTTCTTTTCTTCCTAATTTTCCTTGTATTTAACAAATCGTTAACAAAGCTTTCCTCACTCATTTCCGAACTTATATAAAAAAATGGAAATTCAAAATAATTCAAAAATTTCAATTGTATGCAAATATTAATGCATCAGGTGTTATTAATAAAACCTGATCATCTGATTTTCAAAATTCAAAGGATTATTTTTATTTTTTGTGTTGATATTAAATCATATATTGATTGTATTATATAGATTAAAAATACGAGGTCAAAAATTTATGGGTTAAGATTTTTTTATTGTGTAAATTTATATAATAAATCATAATAAGCCAAAAAATACTATTTCTCAATTTCAATTGAAAAAAATTCTTCTTATCAAATATTTCTGTTATTTAACGTACAACAGTAAATAATCTTGAAATTCGCATTGATTTGTTATTCTAAGTCTAGAAAAAATTTCTCTTAAACGATTTTTTATGAAGAAAACGTATTGAGGGGAAAATTCAATCTATGACCCAACATAAACCATTTTTAAAACCTGTAGGGAACAAGATCTAATAAGCAATAAAAAAGAGGATACGCTTTAAACTACTTATTTTCTGAGGAAAAAGCAGTTTGATATTCAAGTGGCAGGTTGATACTACAGTAATATCAATATGTTCACTTGCTCATGGGTCGTATGCTACCACAGGAGAAACCATTTTAGTTTTAATCAAATTTTTTTTTTGCATTGCCAACTAGAAGTATTTGGCAGTAAACAAATAGTATGTTTATGGTATAATAGTTTTACCATAATTATTCTGAACTGTTTTTAACGGTCTTGCGAATGATCAACTGTAACTTATGAAACTGTGATCTCTATAGATAGAATATGCAATCTGAAATGGAGAAAGTCATTGATTTTGAACTTTGGGAAATTCTGCATATTACTAAATATCGGTAATACGCGATTTCACATATGACACCATGATATATACGTGATACATAATAAGGGTAATGGATTTATCCGAGCCCTAGTATAATTTTATGCATGAAAAATAACATTAACCCAACTTGAGTCGCTATTCAAATCAAATAACTTTAATAAAATGCTCAGTATTATGTATATCATTAATTAAACCCAATAAAACGCGTTAATTTTGTGTCTATGAGAAAAGAAATTATTTGATACATATTATTCATTTTATATATAATCGTAGACAGAAGAGAAATATTTTATTAATAATGCATGAACCATTCATAATTTCGACGTTATCAACGTTATTTGGCGAAATCTGATGCGAAAAAAGTTATGCTCAATGGATATTGAACAATGTTGATATAAAAATACAAATACATGCTCAAATATGCACGATATTCATATCCAATACAGAGGAAATTGTTTATTTGATCAAGAATCCGTTAAGTTATCCTTAAACTTTTTAGGAATAAAATCTATGAAGTTTAGAAGATATTGATTTCATTTATTACAAAATTTTTATATTTAATAGTAGTTCATTGATTATCGCATTTATCTAGCGAAAGCATGCGATTATAACTTATACTTAGAAGTAACTCATGAAATCTTTGCATGTGTGATATATAGTTTTAAATTTTGAGATCGAATAAGAAATCATATATTTGATAATAAATACTAAATAACCACATATTACTCAAGTTTTATATTAACTTATCCATAAAGATTAATATTAATAGAGTTGAATTTAAATCCAAAATCTATCAGATACTTAATTATACCAACAAATCCACAACACTCATCAGCACTTTCTCCAAGTTCCAATATTTATCTCGTTAAAAAAATTATGCAAATAATGAAAATAAAATAAAAAAAATTTAAGCGATTTGTGTATCACCCTTTGCATTGTCGATGAACTTATTTTCAATTTGTTTGACAGTCGCAAGGGCAGTTGAGTAAATACCGAAGTCAGAGTGCTCTTCGAACAAGCACTGCTCTACAGTGATGTGGCCACCGTCAGCTTGAATTCCGACGTGTCCGTTGTTTCTAAATGTGCATCCTACTGCATTTAAGGATGAACCAGTCTCAGATGCAAGACCGACTTCACCGCAGTTGTAGATTTCGCTCTCATTCATGTTGACCTTGCCTCTTGGTCCAATGAAAATGCCAACCTTCTCGATATCTTTAATAGTTGATCTCGTGAAGTCAGCAGAAGCATTAGTGTGGACGTACAAGCCAACACCTGAGCCGCATTCAGCAAGAACACAGCTGTCGAATCTCAAGTGTGCGTCATTGCGTGCCTCAGCGTGGCAGTATCCGTTAGCAGAGAAGTTGCATGACTCGAATGAAACAATGGACTTAGAGAACGCGAGAATTGCAGATGCCTTGGAGTTATCTCTGAAGTTGCACTTCTCGAAGCTGGCTGATGTGTCATCATCATGAATCTGAGCACAGAATCCGCTGCCTTGCTCGAATGTGCATCCAGAGAAAGCCGGTGATGCCCTTTCGGCGATTTCGAGAGCAGCTTCCGTGTAGTTCTTGAAGTAGCAGCTTTTGAAGTACGGGCTGGCTCCGAGGACGCTGCAGCAGATGCGTTCTGTCTTCATGAACTTGCAGTTCGTGAAACGTGGCTCGGTGTTCTTGAAAATGGTGACTTCGACGGCTGAGTTCTCCGAGAATTCAGAGTCTTCAAAAACTGGAGCTGCAGCATTTCCAACGATTTCAGCGCCAACAACTGCATTGCTAGAGAACAAGCAGTGGCTGAACATCGCTGATGTGGATGAAACAGAAACACCACCGCCGCTGTTCTGCCTGAATTTGCAGTTTGTTGCAGTGACAGCTGTCAAGTCTGAAAACTCACAACCGTTTGATCTGCAGTTGTGAATATCTGTCTGATCAAGGAGGACATCGGACTGTCCAAGTGTTGCTATACCAGGACCTGATAATGAGCAGATATCTGATCCGATCGCGTTGAATCTCGCGTTATCGACATTAACTGTGTTAATCTGGCATTGTCTGCACTCAATGAAACCACCTTGTGCAGAAATTACCTTCCTCTTCAATTCTAAGTTTTCGCATAAAATTGATGCGCCAGCAATTGAGAATATTGAGCACTTGCATTCACCAGAGAGCTGGCAATTCTTAGCTTTAACAATACCACCATCGCTTGCTTCGATTAGGTGGCCTTGATCTGAATCGTAAATATGAGAATCAAAAATAGACATGTCTGATTCATTAATAGCATAGATGCATGATTGTGTGCAGTTTCCAATGTTGCTTTCTGTAACTTTGCAAAGACTTTCATCAATTGTAATGGCGTGATCTGTAATCGACTCGATTTTAGATTTGTTAAGCGTCAATGATGACTTTTCTTTGATCATGAGGCCTCTGTTAGCGAATGTGCATTCATCGATTGTTGCATTTGAGTGACTGAGAATGACACAGAAATCTTCTGATTGTGTGAACGAACAACCTTGGCAATAGATGCGGGATGTTGCAGATCCGTTGATAGTAGCGTTGATCTTGCAGTTTGTGAGCTGTAAACGTGAGCTGTTAACATCAATTCTGCCATGACGGATGCTAATATTTTCAAAAATGACTTCACCGCCATTTATTGTAAATGATGGGGATTGCGTATCGAAGATAACTTCGCCTTCACCGCGTAATGTGACATTCTTCGAAATTATATACTTCGATTGATAAATTCCCGGCGGCAAAATGATAACAGAGTCTGGGCCGCATGTGGCAAGTACCTGGGTGAGGCTGGGACTTGTAGTCTCGGAGGCTCTGAATGGAAATGCAGTTTCAGGAGATTGAAGTGGCAAGCATGGATGAACTTGAGTTTCCTTGAAAAATTGCAGTGGAAGACCTGAAGAAATCGGTGGTGCATGCCTAACCTTCTTCTTTTGGCGATTTGATGTCTTATTTAATGCGTCAATAAATATTGAAAGGTCAGGATCTTCATTTAGACTTGATGTGTTGAATGGAGAGACTATATTAAATGCGGTATTATCATACATACTGCCAAATGATGAATCGAAGGAATGTGATGTATTGAAAAATGCAGCATCTGCTGTTGCAAAGTCGGCAAGAGATGAATCTCCGGCAACAGTGTTAATAGGGATGGTTATTGAGACATTTTCATTAAGCTGAATAAACTTCGCAATTAAATCAGTAAAATCAGCCATAAAAAATATGACAAATTTTAAATTAAATAATAACATAGCCATGCTCATATATACTCCATTTATTATTTAATTTTATCATTACAATTGGTTTTTTTAACCTTATTCATTCGGGGAAATGTTATACGGACTAAGTTTTCGGTGTTTATTCTATGTATGATAATAATATACCACATGTAAATAGATATAGGAGATGCATGATTTTATATTAGCTACATTTCTTTTATTGCATATTAGACAAAAAATAAATACATATTATATTCAATATAATTTTAAACCCAAAATTTATATGTCACATATAATACAAATGAATGAGTAATCGTTTCCTCGTTGTAAAAATGTATGCCAAAATCTTATATTAATTTTGCTTTAATACTTAAATAGACTTTATTTTACTTGTGTGTACATACTATATTATTATGTAGCATATTATCCTTCGCTCAAATAACAGATTTGCACTTCAAAAAATAATTGCAATTTCAAGAAATAAGGAAGCAATTAGGATACTCTAAATATAACCATTGTGGTCTAATTGCAATTAATATATTCCAATTACAAAAGAGTATCATTCAAGATTAGAAAAACAAAATTTTGCCTTTATATATGTATCAAAATGCTATGTATAAATGAATGTTCATATATCTTAAGATAACTAGTTGCGGTTTCCATTATTAAAAAAAATGAAAAAATTGATTTCACAAATCTAATCGATTAGGATACTACGGGTGCGTGGAGAAGGAAGACTTATGAATGTACACGTGATTGCTAGTCTTGAATCATAGTTTTAGGTGAAAATTTTAGAAAACCGTTATTTACAATGTAAAATATAAAAAAATAAACTTTACATTTTTTCTATTTAAAAAAAAAATGTCGTCGAAAGATCTCGAAAATATGAGCGTCGATGACGTCGCTAAAATGATCCGCGAGGCCGGATTCGGCGACAACGCTCAGTTTTTCAAGGATGCAGAGATATCAGGGCCAGCTTTGTTCCTATTGACTGAGGACCATCTTAAAGAAATGGGAATAAAAGCAATTGGACCACGTCTTTTAATTCTCAGACATATTAAAAAGATTACAGGCCGTCTTAATCCTCAGCCTCGCCCGGCAGCTATCGTTGATGCGCCTGCGTCTCGTCTTCCAGCTCCACAACCAGTTCAATTCCAGTCGCCACATCAAGAGAGATCTACGCCAAAGGCAAGCAATCCAATGGCAAGATCAATGCCTGCAAAACAGAAATCATCTGAAGCAAGTCGCCCACAGACAGCAAATCCTCCTGGAGAAAAACCAAAATTCGTACGCGATCATGAAAAGATGGTAGAATCTATTCGTGCAGCAAGAAGATACATGAAATATCAGAAAGATTTGGAAGAAGGCAAAGCTGTTGGTCCTCCACCAGAGCTTCCTCCAATCGAGGAGCCTCCGGATCTCGTTCAATGCCCAACATGCGGCAGAAAGATGGGTGAAGAAGCTGCTAGACATCACTTCCCAGTTTGTGCACGTATGAACCAGGGTAGAATGAATACAAGCAAGTATTCCAGGAGGTAATTTGTAGTATATAGTTATAATTATTATTCTCATGAATAAATTTATAGTACAAAATAATTTCACGATAATACGTTTCACGGATATAGAAACCAAACTTTATAGCCTCAACAACAAATTCAACGGAAGATTACATTAAATTTTTGTTATAACGAAATTTCGATAAATCATTTTTTACTTATTTGCAATCATTTTTATAGAAATTCATACCTAAGTCCATTTAAATATAACTCATATCGAATCTTGGAATCAAACTTGTCGCCTTTGCCAAAGTCAGTAAAAAGATGACGGACAGCCTTGAATCTGTCTGGAACTTTGTATATAGACTGAACACGATCGAGAATGTAAAGTGAATCGTCGACGTTCAGAACAATGTGCTTCAAAATTTGTATAATTGATCCTGATTGAAAACTTCGATGAGTGCGTCATTTTTTATCATGTCTGGGATGAACTGGGCACTGCCAACTGAGTCAAACTTTATCATACGGATTAGTATAAATCTTATGACTCAGTCATAATCTATATTCATTTTTCACAAATCATTTTCAATATTCAAGTAATAATCTATAGTTTATCTGTATTACAATCAAATAGTCATAATACAAATTCATTAGGCTACATTCAAAATATTTTGATATCGAAAATATAATAAAAATTGTTCATTTATAGGAAGAACTGAGATATGAAGGTAATATTTGATTATGTTTTGCTTTATTTTCATATATTTTGTTGTAGTTAAAAATATTGAAGAAAATTAACTTGTATATAATCGGAGGTTTATCCATTAAAAGTTTACTGGTTGCCAAGTTCCTCCTTGCGCTGCTGGCGCTTGATCTTATGAGCCTCAGCACGCTTACCAGAGCCCCAAACCTTAACTTTCTGGCGGCGGGCGTTCTTACGCATACGGCGGGTGACCTTGCCCTTCTCAGCAAGACCAGCCTTGATAAG
>MRSU01011300.1:0-33896 GCA_008369845.1 Trichomonas gallinae
GTGGATGAATTTTTTTTTTTTTTTTTTTTTTTGTTTTGTTTTCATCAGGAATATTGCAGTTTTTAGAAAATATGAACTCAATTATGACTGCAATATGATCGAGGATTTCAATGTGAAAGCATCTCCCAAATGCGTTGATGAATTCAACAAACTTCTTAGAATCGAAACTGTCTTCTTCACCAAAGTCGGTATAAATATGGCCTTGAATCTGTCTGTAACATTGTATTTAGATTGAACAATATCGAGAATGTAATGTGCTTCAAACACTCGGATAACTGGTCCTGATCGAGAACTTCAATGAGTGTATCGTTCTTTTTCATATCTGGGATGAACTCAGCACTGCATACTGGGTCAAACTCCATGAAACCAAATGTTTATCGAGCAACTTGAAGATATGACAAAATGTTCGAAAATAATTCATGAGTTAAATATATATACAAAGATTAAATTTCAACTAAATTTACAATAAAAAAAAATCTAATGAAATTTCGTTGCTGCCCATAAATTTCACTCAAACTTATATATAACAACATATACATCCTATAATATCCATAGGTATGATATCTAAGCATTCGCACTGTAATTTAATTAAATAGCAACATCATGACGAAAAAGTCGTAAGTGATGAAATGTACTTGCAGTACAGTTCATAACGAAGTTTGAGCCTTAATACTTCTACCATATAATCACTATATTTATATAAGTATAATGTTTAATTTTCCAAGATTTTTACATATGATCTTCGGAGTCATAATGACATTATTCAAAAGTTGATTTTCTAAAATGAGCTTTTAGGCCTCAGCTAAAAATTTTAAGCAAACTCTAAATGATCTAATAGTACTTTTTAAGGGTTCTATAGCTGTAAAGTTTATTGTGATCAAAAAACGTGCTTTGCTTTAGTAATGTTTATAAAAAAAACAACTTTATTTCAAGATAATTTCAGAAATTTGATGAAAACATTAGTGTACGATACTTGTTATAAAAAACATCTTTTTCGTAAATATTTGATTTGATTTTTTTTTGAAAAATAGAAATTTCATAAATTTCTATCGATATTATAATATTTTATGAACGAATTTTCTCAATTTCTCATAAAAATTTGATTCGAAAATCTAAATAAATGGATGAATCTTAAAATCATAACGATATTATAACTAATCAATATTTTATTAGTAGATATTCATAATCAAATATCACAGAAAATCAATATCCATTGAGATAATCAAGAATTTTCGATAAAAATGTGTGAAATAGGTATATTATATAATATAAAGCCCAAATTCATAGTCAAAAATTGAAATCTGTAGATTAAACGGTTTTTGACAAAAAAAATCACAAAAAATGGAAACTTTCCTAAACTACGTAATTACTGGAGACATTGCAGCTTTGAACAGGACATTTGACAACGCATCGGAAAGAGAGCAGCAGGGTCTTCTCGCATGCCAGGATAACAACGGCAGGACTCCACTTCATCTTGCAGCTTTAAATGGCCAGGGAGAAGCCGTTGATATTCTGCTGAAGAAAGGTGCAGACGTCAATGTATTGGATTTCAACAAAAATACGCCGATTTATCACGCAATTTTATCTCGATCATTGGAAATTACGGAAAAACTCGTCGAGAATCAGGCTGTGCTCGAGTGGTACAACGCTAATGGGGAATCACCCCTCCATTATGCAGCCGGATCAAAATCTACTGAAATTTTAAATTATATTCTTGAACAAGGCGTGGATGTGAATTCTTCTAGTACACCATCAAGTGAAACACCTATTTACTACGCAGCAAAGGCAGCTTGGCTTGAAGGCATGAAGATTTTAGTTGATTACGGTGCAGAAGTCGATCCACACGGTTGTTTAAAGAAATTGGTGCCAATAATTATCACAATGTACCGCAATATCAGCTCCCCGAAGTCTAAAATCACTCAATCAAAAACACTTATTCGCGAAAAATCAATTAATTCAGAACAAGCTTACGAAATTGTTCAGTTCCTTGTCGAACATGGTGCTGACGTCAACGCAGTTTTCACTGTCAAAGGAGCGGACAAAACACAGGAAACAAGTGCATTACAAGATTCTATTGTCATGAGTGATGAGAAAATGGTCGAAATTCTTCTTCAAGGAAAGATTTCACTCAACAAAGCTTTGCCAAATGGAAAGCTTCCGCTTGAATTGGCAGTAGAAAGAAATTCTCCGCAAAAAATCATACAAATGTTGATAGAATCGAAAGCTGATGCTATGCATTTGAATGAGGATGGACAGAGCTACTTGCATCTCGTATGCATGAACTATGATATCAACCTTGAGACTTTAAGATATTTGATTGATTTCTATAGTAGTGTTACAGCAGATTACAACTCAATTGCAGAGAGAGAAATGAACGAAACTAAGTCCGATGACAGCCCAAGACGTGTTGGAAAGCGAATTGCTGATATTTATAGAAATTCACCAAGAAAAGTTGATCCATTCTTTATTGACAAGGAAGGAAACACACCACTGTTCTATGCAGCACAAGGCACATCACAAGAAGCCGTAAAAATGTTAATTGAATATGGTTGTGATCCAAAGATCGAAAATAAGCGTCGTTACACAGCCTATTCTATCGCAAAACCTGAAATGTCGAATTATATGTATTCTATTGCTGAAACAGACGAAATGCAAGATTTATTCGAAAAACTAGCATTAATTAGCCCATATCATAATAAGGTTGAAGCGTCTACTTCACCAGAAAAGAAACAGAAGAGTGTTGTTGTATATTCTAAAGAAAACGTTACAAGATTAGAAAACAGAACGCAAAAGTCGTCAATGAAGTCTCCAAAGGCTGCAGCTGCGGCAGAGAAGAGTCCAGCAAAGAAACAGATCCAAACAGCTCGTCCATGGGGCGGATTTGCAGAAGCAGAAGAATTTCGTCGCCAAACAAGAAAAGATCTTCGCAAGTTGAAGCTTGATATGAATGAGAAGCTTGAGCGGTTGAAGAAATCAATTCAAGACATTGCACAAGAAAACGATATTGAATTATAATTTTTATTAGATTTTAGATATGATTTTGATAATATAAATGACCTGTATAAACTAATAGAAAACTAAAACTATTTGCTTTTTTCATATTATTTTTATTCTTCAAATTTTTAATGTGATAATGACTTATGAATGAAATATTAGTCATTTGTGTATCCAATAGAATGATATTAAAGTTGCTATTTCTTCTAAAAACAAGTCATAATTAAATTTGATAAAGTAGTGGAGCTTTAATTATGATTGTTACATTACAAACATTCTTTGGTTTGAATTCCTGGAACAAAAATTGAAACAAGCATGAAAAATTATGTTGAAGAAAATTTTGCAACGAGAATTGCAGTGTTGGAGTCTAGAAACTAAATATTTTCAACTATATTTTCTGTTTGATTACAGATCTGTTTAATGAATGAATAATTAAAGAAATATCACAATGATAATAAAAATAGAGTAATTTTATTGGTTAAACAGTATTATGTGTACAATAATGGAATATATCCTCATTAGAAAATCGAAAATTATAGAAAATTGCCAATTTTCTCAATATTTTAATTGAAATTCATTCAAATAGTTGTTGTTTATCAAAATTTCAAAAATGTAAGTAAATTGTTGTGATAATTCCGAAAAGATAAATTTAATATTATATCAATAAGGAAAAAACAAATATTATTATGCAGAAGCAATGAGTTGTTTGATCCTCGAAGCCCTTCCACGCGATGTCTTGACGGCTTCTTCCGTTCTCGAGATGTCCGACATTGTCTCGAGATCCGCGTCGAGAACACCACGTTGTTGGGTGAATTCCTTGTCTTCCTTCGCCTCCTTGGCTGCTTTCTTTTCTTCCTCCTTGCGGCGGAGTTCTTCCTCCTTCGCTTCCTTCTCTCTCTTCTTGATGACCTGTGTTTTGACCTCTTCGAAGTTCTGCAGGAATTTAGTGAAAACTTGCAAGAAAGATCCGAGGTTGTATTCGGCCTTAGACTCGCCGAACATCTTCAAGTTCTCTTCGAACAAAGAGTCGACCTCTGCTAATAGCTTCTCGCATTTCTCGATGACAGGTGTTGCCTTCTCTTCGAAGTCGCATATCTTAGGATAGAACAAGTCTCCATCAGCGACTCTTGACTCACTTGCATCCTTCTTCGCAAGCAGTGAGTTCATCGAGCCTTTGACGTCAGCCAATGAACGCTTCAGCGCGTCCACGTCGATCTTAGATGCAGCTGGAAGAGCGGCCAAGTCCTTAGTGAACTCGATCATTGTTGATTCTGGCGGCTGATCCAAAATGTGCCAAACCAAGACAGTCATAAGTGTTGCGCCTTCACCCTTTGTTTCTGTCATTGTATTCAAACCTTTGATCTTGAAGCCCATGGCACCGCCACGCGCTGTACCACCGTTCATGTAGTTACCGAAAGCGAGCACGAGAGCCAAAACGTCCTTCAAGTTCTTTGACTCCTTGAGAGCCTTGAGGGCATCAATCAGAACATTCAGTGGTGTTTCTATGGATACCATTGTCTCGTTGAAAGAGTGAGCGAGATTCATGAACTTGAGGTGGTCTTCAATGTCGTGGATGACTGAGATGGCGAGGAAGAACTTCTCGCAGCTGCCGAGCAGTGCTTTGTCGCCTGTGAATGATGTGACTGTTGTGATTTCTTCTGGTTTTGGCCTGTTAGCGTATAATGATGCGAACTGGTCTTCTGTGAAGACGCCTTCGAATCTGAGCTGTAAAATAGCTGTGGCGATGTCGTCGAATGAAATCTTGAATCTTGATAACGCGATGTTGACTGATCTGGCTCTATTTGAGTCGAGTAACTCTATCTGCTTCGGTCCTTCTTTCTTCTTGGCCACTGGCTTCTTCGCTGGTGGCGGTTTAGCTGCGAAAGCAGATTCGAGTTTGGAGAAGTCGAGTTTAAGGTCTGGAATGTCATCCCACATTGTTCCCTTAGCCTGTGCATCGTTGATCTTCTGCCAGAAGAAGCCTTTCATCTTCTTCGCTGGAGCAGTATTAGATCTCTTCGGCTTTGCCATTGCTGGCGCTCTTGGGATGCCACCTGGTGGTGGTGGAGGTGGCGGAAGGCCTGGTGCGCCAGGAGGTGGAGGTGGTGGAGGTGGAGCTCCGCCCGGTGGTGGTGGAGGTGGCGGAAGGCCTCCTGGAGGAGGCGGTGGTGGTGGAAGACCAGCTCCCGGCGGTGCAGGAGGTGGTGGTGGTAATGCATCACCTCCTGGAGGCGGAGGTGGCGGCGGAAGACCACCAGGTGGTGGAGGTGGTGGTGGGACGCCTACTGCTGGTGGTGGAGGAGGCGGTGGAACGTCAACTGGAGCAGGTGGAATTTCTGATGTCGATGGTACCGGGCTGGAAACTTCTGCTGGGGCCTCTGCTGCCTGAGCTACACGTTTCTTTAAGTCTTCTATGAGTTTATTCTTTTCTTCGATTTGCTTATTCTTCTGATTGATTTCTAATTCTTTCGCGCTGAGCAAAATCTTGAGTTTAGCGAATTCTTCACCATCTGGTGTGACCTTATCCTTGAGATCATCGACTGTTGCTTGTAATTTTTCGTTTTTCTCTTTAATTTCCTGATTTTGCTCACTTTGGCGCTTGAGGTGGTTTCTGACGACATTCAGTTCGTCCTGAAGGCCAGAAACGCGGAATCTCAAGCTTTCCGCAGATTCATTTTCGTCAGCTGTATTTGCAACAGTTGGAAGCGGAAGATCAATGAGAACTGAGTTGCTAAGGAATCCGTATTTGTCATAGAGTTCTGTGAGTAATGCTGGAAGTGTTAATTCCGGAATTTCAGAAGGATGAAGTGAATAATAAGCAACTTCATCGAATCTCTGCGGCTGATCGATAGCAACGAGCTGCCTGTAGTTATGAAGGAAGCTTTCGAAGTAATCGAGCACTTTTTCTGCAGCATTTGCATTAGTTTGATATAAACTTGCGAGATGGAGGTTGATTGACATTCTTCTGTCAGCTGTCATACGATCCTCAACGAAACTGTTGACCTGGCGTGGATCGAATGGATTCAATTTCTTTACTGGGAATAAATCTTCGATTAATTTCGCTTCATCAAGGATAGTTTGGATGTTTTCCTTGTGATCTGGATCCATTGCGAGGTATGTAAGAAGCCTGGACTTCTTGAGATTCAAAACAAGCGTCGCGTAAAGACGTGAATCAGTTGTTGTCTTAATTACGCTACCGAAGAAGGCAAAGAAGACCTTAAATGCATCTCTTTGCTTAGCTTCAAGTAATTCTGGCTTTACAAAGTCATTTTTCGTGTATTCTTGGATATATTTGAAGAATTCACACATAACTTCCCATCCGCGGAATTTATCACGGCGGAGAGTCTCTATATTGCCTAAGATGAACTCAGAATAGAGCGGTGATGGTGCAAAAGCAATGGTTATAGCTAAGATATCTGTTGAAATTTCTATATCATGCGGCATGAAGACGGAAATCAGCGGTGGAAGATATTCCGGATGATTTACGAACTCAGGACGTGCAACCCTGACGTTCGCAACGATTCTAATGGACTGAATAATCTCAGCTAAAATTTTTCGACGTTTAACTGAGATATTTCCAAGAATTGCTTCTTCCGTAAAACTGCACACGAGCTCAATAAGGAATTGCAAGCCCTGATTTAAAATAAACAGCTGAATCCATGAAATTTTTCCTGTCTTCAAAACTGTCTTCAATCCTAAGATGTTTTCTTCTGAGAGGTTCTTCTTTAGCTTGTCAAAGTAATAGTTTGGATCAGGAGTTTGCTGTTCTGAGAGCTGATCACGCTCAATATATTCTAACTTGAGCTGCTTCGGCATTTTCATCATTTTCGCGATGGTGTCCGGCGGGTAATCGTTATCGCGCAGAAGTTCCATGAACTTCTTCTCGACGCGGTCCTCTTGGGAACCTTGCTCAGTCATAAAAATATAAAAAATATTGTAAACTTATCAAAAAAGTTGTAAACAACTCAAAAAAAAATTGTAAACTTCTGGAATATATAACAGAAAAATAATTTATAGATTTCATTTGATATTTGGACTTTTGATCCAAAATCACTGCTATACAACTTCAAATATCAGAAATTTAATTAAATTTTGAGGATTGGATCTCGAAAACTTGATAAATAGATTTGTAATTATCTAAAAATCATAATACATCGAACGACTAGTCGTCTGTAATGAAATTTGATTTAGATTTGACCATTTGTCATGTAAATATACTTGAAAATTAAGGTTATAACGTGTATCAATAAAAACAGTTTAATTCGGTTTTCGGATTCCATTTACGGTCTTCTTATGGCACAAAAAACGGTTATATGGACCGATCACCTCCTCAATTTAGTTACGTGTTGTAATTTCAAATAAGAATATCAAATCTTATGCGTATTGAACTCTCTTCACTAGCATAATTTAAGTCCTATATATGTATTTATCATATTGCTATGGTTACTCCTTCCAATTATCAAGCATATTTAATCATTCATCATGATATTGAAGCAATAAGAAATATACTATATTAGTTTTCACAATACACATGGAAAAAACTTAATTTCTTAACCATTTCTGCTTGAAATGAAGATATCGATTTATCAAATTAAAAAAGTGATTTTAAATTTCCGAACGTACGTATATATAATTTAATCAAAAATCAAATAAAGTTAAAAGCAATTAGAGTGGTTCGTTCCATGACTTAGAGAATGAGACACCTGTGTATTCACCGAAAACTGGTTTGTTAGATACTGGAGGATGAGCACGAGGTTGAAGGCGTTTGTAGTTAGAATGGTTAACAGCAACTTTCCTGCACATTTTAATAGCAACGCAAGCCTTTGATGGAGTTCCGTTATCCTGAAGGATCTGGATGATCTTTTCGTATGGAATATCAAGAATCTTTGGGCATAACTCTCTTAAATATACTGGGAGTTTCTTGCATTCTTTCTGAATTTTTTCTGGAATGTCTAATGCTTTGACTTTTTCGTCAAGGTATGCTTGTGCTGTTGCAGCAAAGAACTTGCAAAGCGAGCATTCGCCTTCAAAAGAAACTGAACTTGCAAAAAGAAAAGCAAGCATTTGAATATGCTGTCACTTTTTGGATGTTGCATCTGATTTATTCATTTATATCTATTTTTAATTAGATTTTAAACAAAAAAAAATTGTTGTCACTTTTAGAGATTTTGGTTTAAGGTTCAATCGCGCCCGTAAATCATTTTTCATGCTTCAATGATATGTATTGGTTTATTGGGTATAAAGAGAATGTGTCTGCTTTATTCCTTCCATTATTGGCATAAAACATTGTTATCATAAGAGATTGCAATATGAGATATCCATCAAATTTAATTCAAACTTACAAAATATAAAGTTAATCAATAACCATTGTTCATATTCGATTCAGCATAGTATTACATTATTCATCCCTACTCAACAATAATATTAATTTATTTTTTTCGACCTCTTCACAGTAAAATTGGTCTATTTTAATTGCATCATCATTTAAATCAATTACTATGATTGTGCATGATACTGGATATAATTTTCACTGTGAATTAATTTCGATTAATTTGAGATACGCAAACTACTTTCCATAATATCTCTTATAAGATCTCATATTCCATGGATAAATCCATATCGATCGCAGAATGATGATGGCTTTCTTTTTAAAAAAAAATCTAATTAAGCGTGAAATTCAGTGGCCAAGACATTAATAATAGTGTTAATGAATTGAAGTAGCTACTATAATCGATTTGTCATAGTATAAAGAGATTGAAACAAATACTTTTCAATGACAATTCCTAGGTTTGAAAAGTAATATATACTTAATATTTACTACAAAATATTTCCTTTTATTACAAAATAAGCAAATCTGGGTAACATTATTTTGCCTGGCAAGCAGATCATGTCAGATTTCAAAATCTGACTGGCAGAAGCGGATCAGTCTGGATCAGAACGGATACAAGCATTGCATTGGATATAGATGTGAACTCTCAATTGAATCGATTCATTTTGTCGCTTCTGAGTGAAATTATTCTGTTTTCATTTTTGCCTTTACACCAAATTAAAGCTATTTTACTCAGTATCTGTGTATTTCGCATGCTTTTGGCTAATATATCGATTGAATTTTCATGATTTCTTCAAAAATCACAAAATCTAAGCAATACATATGCTGCAAACTTGTAGAAATAAAGTATGCATTTATATTGGTAATTTCTGATATCCGAAATCATACGAATTCCATTCGTTTTTTCATGGAATTATTCCCATTACAGAGCTCCTTATAATTGATTGGTTCGCTTAGAGTAATGTCTTGTGATGTAATTTATCACTATATTTTATTCCAATTTTACAAAAAAAAACATAATAAAATAAGTTTAAAAAATTTAGTTTCAAGCTTATAGCATATCTCTCTAAGCTGTACACAGTTGCACCATAACATTTATTCTTCGTTGTTTTGAACTGACTAAAAATTATGCTGGCAGGTTGACATCAACGTCAAAAAATATTGAATGGAAAAACAATTTTTGTGACGTTTATTTGATCTGTTATTTTGAAATTTATTTCTGACCATAATGGCAGATCGGATTGAGTGCATAATTTTATTGTTTTAGAGTAGATATATAAATATTTATATATATATTATTGACAATGAAAAATTTGTTTAATATTTTTTGAGGACTTACATTTTGTTTTAGATTCATTTTTCATGGATTTCGAATTAAAGCATGCACTTGACAAACTGACGGATCGTGAAAAGGAGCTTGTAAAGAATTATTATCTAGTACAGAATGTGTCTAATAGAGTACGATCGCAGTTTACTAAAGAAGAAGATAAAAAGTTGATTGATTTGGTTAAGAAATATACTGCTAACAATTTCTCAGCTATAGCCAAGGAGCTTCCGGGTAGATCTGTTAGACAGTGCAGAGAACGCTGGAAACATTATTTATCACCTTCGGTCAGAAACACGCCGTGGACAGAAGAGGAAGATAACTTGCTGCGTGCAAAGTATTGCGAGCTAGGTCCTAAATGGGTTGAGATTTCGGCATTTTTCCATAATAGGACAGATGTAAATATTAAAAATCGATGGATTGTTTTAATGCGAAAAGACTCTAAGATGATACTTTCTGTAGCCCAATATAATGCATCGAAAGCAAATTCGGAGACTGAAGCCCCTGAACCAACAGGTTTTGCTGAATTTGAATCAATCTCATTGGATTTTGATCCTAATTTGCAGTTACTGGATCAGTTCTAATGGTTGATGCAGTATATATTGATTTATAATTAGTTTAATTGATTAGGAATTTTTCAATGTAGAATAAAGGATGTATACTATACTGTTTTTATTATCAGCATCTCTTTATAGTATAAATTCTATATGGATAGGGTTAAATTCATTAAATTATAAAAAAAGATATGAGATTGTCTATGGTTTGTTAAATTATTGTATAAATACACATTGGCAACTCACATATATGATCAAACACGATTCAATAGTGAAGTTTATGAATAAGAAATTAAAAAGATATTTGGTCAGTTTAGTTCAGCTTGAAACAGGCTATGAATGGTAAATATAAGTGAAATCAATTGTACTCACAATGTCACCTTTATCGGATTAGATTTTTTTTATTGAACTGTGGAATTCGGATTACAATAATTTTTATTTATTTAAACAATTTCCATATCTGTTAAGTTGCTTAAATATGAAATATAGAAACAAATCTTATTTTTTTATCATGGAAAAAATCTCCAACAAAAAAATTACTTTCGCATAATCAAAGGACAGATGAATTCAAATCACATTTTACTTTAATAATCTGTCTTATAGCTTGTCACATTTTATTCTCATAAGGATATAAATTCATTAACACAACTTTTTTCAAATAAATTATATCAAATGTTCTTAATATATTTATATTTCTAAATATTTATCTGATATTTGATTTTATATGGTGAAATATAATATGATAGAATAAGTAAATATGTTTGATTATGATTTGAAAAATTTTGCCTAATGATAACCTTATTTTAAAATTTGTATTGCAATGAAAGGTGACAAAATGGAGCTTCCTTTAAACTCTCCGTGGACTTTTTACTATTTCCAAAAGTCTGAGCAGAGCGATGTTCCATACGAGCAGTGTATCCACAAAATCGGAAAATTTTCAAATGTTGAGCAATTTTGGCATATTTATTCTCATATTCAAAGACCGCACAATCTTCCTAGCACAATAACCCTACAGTTATTTAGAGGAGATGTGAGACCGATGTGGGAAGATGAAGAAAATCGAATGGGAGGATCGTTTTTAATTCGACTTCCTAAAAATCAAACTAAATCTTTATGGGAACGTATGGTTTTGAATCTAATTGGCGAACAATTTCCATCTGATATAGTAGGAACTGCTGTTTCTACTCGTCAAAGATTTGATTTAATGTATGTTTGGCATCAGCACGCTTCTGATGCATCTATTCGCCTTAGTATCGCACAGGCATTACAAAAAATCTTAGAATTACCATATAAATATAAAATAGATTATAATCCTTTCGATCCTGAAGCGAATGGATTCGACTCAAAGATGTATATTCAATACACAGTTGAAGCAAACGGGCCTGTTGAAAGATTGTCTCAGAAACAGCCTAAACAAGAAAATGTCAAAGATAATTAGTTTATAATATTTTTGTTGGTAATTTATGATAAAAACTTCACTACTGCGATCTGTTCTTTTTTATTTTTTAATCAAATTGGTTTTTTGCTAAATCATCAAATAATATTGATTACACTTTGCAGAATATTAATTAACACTATATTAGTTTCACTTTTCACTAATATATTCGTGATCAAAAATGTCCAGAAAAGGCGATCTTTTAAAACCTGAGTTTTGCCAAATTTTGACGAAAAGTGGATGATTCTGGCATGTAAATTATTCAAAATTCTAATGAATTTGACAATCCGTCATGTAAAATTCATATTCAAACTTTTTGTTGAAATTTGTTGTTTTCTTTATATTGTCTTTGTAAATTTTAATTTTAAATGAAATATCTTTAACTTTTATAATTATTTTATGAGGAAGTTGATTGGAAAGTCTTTGTTAATGATTTATACACCAGAATTGCTGAGCAAAAGCTGTGATGCAGAGAGAAGCTTCATATCTCTAATCATATGCTTACGGCAGCAAGCTAAGTAAGCGATAACGCCAATAATTAAGGCAATAACAGCAACAACAGCACCTGTTATGCAGATAACAATCAGCATCTTAGATTTGCTTGCATCACTTGTAAAAACTATTGTCACTGAGCTGTCATCGATCTGCAATGCGGCATTAACAGTTCTCTTGCCTACCTGCATTGATGTCTTCTTAAGTCTTGCGATTTCAGTGAGAGCTTTCTTGTCTAAGCGGCAAGATAAGACTGGTGAACTGATTTTCATTCCATTATCATCAACATGGTCGCATGTCCAGTCGATTTCGACCAAAGATGGAAGATGTGATGCATCATCTTCAACTGTCAGCGTTGTTAAATAGCCTGGCTGTGCTGTTAAGTTGACTCTGTTCGGTAACTTGGCGTTCTTAGCGAAAATTGTTGTGCCGATTGGCATTATTAGTTCTCTATTTTGGACATTTGTGCCATCAAGATAAATCGATGAGTGCTTGGCTGCTATATCGAAATCTTTAACGAAAATCGGGCCTGACACTGAAACCTTTCCTTGTGCTGTGATCTTGTTGACTTTAACAATGAATGTTGGGTCAACCATCTCGATGGCAAACTTTGTGTCAGTCAAATTCAAGTCTTCGAGCTCAAAAGCAGCGCCTGATTCTGGTCCTTCGATAATTTCGAAAGAATTCATGTTTCCGTAGAAGCTGAATGGTAAAATGGATGATTTAGTGTAGATAAGAGCTTTCGCGTCATCATAAAACTCGATTGCATTTTGTCCAGACTTAAATCCATCATTAATGTGTACATGATAAGTATTTAGGCCTTTTGCAGCCATGAGTTTGATTGTGTGAATCTCTCCATCGTATTTGGGAATCAATGTAATAACTCCTGTCCTATCTATATATAATGGAAGTGAATAATCTTTTGCCGAGATATTATATTCGAAATCATCCCTGAAAATCCATCCTGTTTCTGTATATGTGATGTGAACATTGCTGTATATTGGAATAACAGCGTTTGGAAAAGATTTGATATCTAAATCACCGAGAACTTGAAGGGAAACACCAACAACAGTGTTGTCAGAGAACTTCAATGTGGACTTTGCGTGATCAGAGAGTGATGATAATAAGCCAAACTCGATGTAATTTAATTTAATTTCATTTTCAACAAAGTCGAAAATACCGTTTTCCATCTTGAGGGCTGATATGTGGCGCTCATTTGGATCTATTTTGAGATTGATTGCGATGTCATGTAAAAGTCCTCTGACTTTTACAGCAATTGTGTTTTGGAGGCCAGCGAATGCGAAATAAGTATTAGAATCCATATTATCCATGACAGTAGCATCTATCTGCCTTGTGTTTTTAGAAATTAATGAAGATAAAGCTGTTGCATTATCTTTATTAACGAAAAGAGATCCAATGCACTCGTAGTCATTATCTGCATAGCATATCTTAGGGTAAACTTGTAATGGTGTGTCAATAAATTGAAATCCTGCGCAAGTCATTGAATCAACTTTCTTGCAAACCGGTTTGAGAATAGATGTCTCTGCAGTTAAGCCTGTTATACCCTGGGATTCAGCAATAATCTTCCATTGATCGCAAGAATACTCGTTTTTAGTGCAAAATGTGTATTGTGGGGAATCAACGAAATACTGGGCTTCTTCATTGGTTGGTGTGCTTGATCCTGTGAAGTACATTGCTGCTCTGTTGTTGAAATTCATTTCTCCGAAAGAAACATATTTTCTTGTTTCCATATCATAGTGATAAATGAATTTTGATTCCTTAGCGAAGTTGATCGATGGAATGTAGGCCTCAGAGTTAGTTGTCTTGAAGACCTGGACGTCAGCAAGCTTGATATTTTGCAAAAAGTTATCTTCCTTTGAATTTCCATCCAATTCGACCTTGGGAACTCTGATAGTGACTGGATTTGATGCGTTGATGACACCATTTGTATGAACAGCCAAATAATTGAACAAATTAATTTTCGAAATCGTCTTAGAATTCTGTAAAGTCAATGTTCCGTTCTCTAGAATTGTTATATCGCTGAAGCCACACTCGTTGAGCCTATTCTGGAGATTCAAAGTCGCTGTTCCGTTGATAAATATCGAAGCTTGCGAATTTTGATTTGCAACTGAAAGAACGGCGCCTGTGTTTAAATAAGTGCGGACAGAAGGTGCTGAAACTTCGTAGAAATCTTGGTAAGTGAGATCAACGAGGGCTCCATTCGCAACATTTAGAGAATAGACGGAATCTGTGGATTTGTTGTATTCTACATTGATAACATCGATAACCATGCGCACTCCCTTGGAATTGTGGTTGATTGTGACTTGTGTGTAATTTTTCATTTCGAAAAAGATGACTGTATCGCCAAACTTCATTTCGAGGTCGTCAATGCCGATGGTAACCCTAGAGTCTTCGTGCTGTGCCTCAACTTCTAGGATTGTGCTTACAATAATGCGAGTATTTGAATGCGGAAGTCCCTCTGCGCTTGTTAAGTGGAATTCAGTTGTATTTGCAATGTTGAAGAACGAAACTGAGCGAAGGTCTGAGTGAATCTTGTGTGCTCTCAATGTAACATTTTTAGAAAAATCAAATTCAACGCCAACCATGAATATGTGTCTGAAAGTTATGTATTCGTGGCTATCCATCTTGACACTGATATTTTTGAAGCCGATAGCGTCCAAATTGCATTCTGTCTGATTCACCAATTGAAAATTGATCTTTGTTGTACTGATACCTGAGAAATCAATTTCTGCATTCTTAAGCTTAGCAGATGATATGTCAACTATTGTGCTTTCATCGTTGATAATACGAAGATTTACCATCTGTTTTTCTGTAATCGTGTTGTAGAATTCGTCTATAGAATTAACAACAATATCCTTGGATTCACACTGCGGCAGGGATGCTTTATCGACCCTGTAGCAGTACTGAGTAACATTTCTTTCACATAATAATGCAAAAATAAACATTTGTAAAAAAAATGAAAAGTGACGATGTGAAAAGTGACAAATTCAAAATTTCGAAAATTTCACCAAAATAACAATATTTATTAAATCTATATAGTATATATATTCAATTTTTCAAGGAAATAAGTTCTAATTATGATTTTTAAAATTTTTTCTAATTTTATTCACGATTTATATCATTTTAAGCATTATACTATCTTATTTATAAAATTTTACTAATATTTATTCATGCCAAAAATGATTGTATCGATTAAAAAAAAATCAAATTTAAAATAAACAAAATATGATTACATAATTGTGATGATATATAAGGAAATTGACTATATTCAATAATTTCTTCATTAAAAGTAGCATATCTCGATAAAAAAATTTCAATATGTAAAAATAACGAAATATGATGATATAATTATGATGAGATATGAGATAAATGTCTATACTTAATACTTATATCATTAAAAGCAGCCGAACTCGCTTAAAAAAAAACAATTCAAACATTCAACGACACTGTACAAAGATTTGCGCATATGAACAATACTATTATTTATATCTTCAATTCTAAAAGAAATGAGTATGATTTATCTAATTTTAATGCTGTTTTTTAAAAAAATATAGAAAAGATCTAATTTTAGTGTATTTGGCTTATCAAATAGCTTGAATATGATTATGTGGATGTGTACAATATATAAAATCATGAGTTAAAGGTTGAATGTTTATTTGTATGTTGAGATATTTTTTTGAACATTAAAAAAGTCTTTTTTTAGCCAAAACTATTCAGCCAATTGTTTATTATTATATTTCCAATGAGTTCCATATGGTTAATTTAGATTTTACGTTTATTTTATTTTTGCAAAAAATATTTCACAATGAACTGATCATATCCTGGTGGAACACCACCTTTGTGTCTTTAGAAAGTTATGGGTCACATGGTTTTGAGTTCATACGACAAAAATTATCCGCTCAAAAATTTATTCATGAATATGGCGTCTGTCTTCGATATATAATGATTAATTAGATGAGATGATTGCATTGGAATGATTTAGTCTGGTTTTCTTTGGGTTTTGTCTTCTAAGGAATTATTATTTATGTTTTATCAGCAGGTTCAGATCATAATGATGGTCTATATTATGTATTTAATGTGCTTAGCCGGTCCTGTCTAGTTTACGGAGCTTTTTTATGGAGGTTCATTTATCCGTTTGTGTTTTAGGTTGCGAATAACAGATACTTTATTTGAATCAACAAATAACTATTAAATTTATGGATAAAGATATAGAGAAGAAAAGAAAAAACAACAAATTAGCGCGGATAATGCGGATATGGTTGAGAAGCGTATGGAGAAGGAGACTGATAACCATACTGTGGTTGTCCTTGGCCATAATTCTGATAGAGCGCTGATTGGTATTGAGCATAATTCGGATATTGACCCTGAGTAGCATATCCAGCCGCTGCAAGCTGTTGCTGATACTGCTGCTGAACGAGCTGCTGTTGGTATGCTTGCTGGTCGTAGGCTCCAGCGCCTGGCATCATTCCTGGCTGGCCTTGCATCTGAGGATTGTAGCCTTGTCCTGGGCCATAGCCGAGATTGTAGGTTTGCTGATTCTTTGGATCGAGATATGCCATTTGTCGGCTGAGATTTGCTTGAATTTGATTTTGTAAGTTTGCTGCTTTGTTTGGCTCCAGCGGATTTGGACTGTCTCCGACTGGCATTTGTGGCGCGTTCTTGTTGTTGTATGGATTGTTGAATTTAGGTGCAGATGTTGGGGCTGATTGATTAGTTGATTGTTCAGGCATGCGATGTGGCATAGACATGTAGCCACGCGGCTGCGCTGGGCCTGAATAAAACGCCTTTGGTGATCTTCCCTCTGCCGGTGGTAAGCCCATTGGCGCGAATTGCAAACCTGGTCCCATTGGTCCAGTTGGCAAACCTGGAGCTCCTGGCATTGGGCCGGTTGGCAAACCCGGGGCTCCTGGCATGCCAGGCTGGAATCCTCCTGTTGGCAAAGACGGGCCGGGAAGTCCATTGATCTGATGTAAATGCGGCATAGACGAATACTGTCCGATAGGGTTCGAGTGTGGGCCGGCTGATGGGTCATTGAACTGATCTCCGCGCATTGGGAACGTTTGTGATGTAGAATCGTCTGGATTGGCAAAAGTAACTGAAGAGGGCATTCTGAACTTTGGCTGTGGACCTGGGTTCGACGAGATTCCTTCGCCTTGGAACGAAGCGTTGGCTGTATTATAATTTTGCCCGCCATGCTGAGACGAAAATGATGGAGGAAGGATCTCTCCGGCATCATCATCGCCTATATCTTCATTAAACTCTGGAATATAATCCGGAGGCTCAGAAGAAGAAGAATTTCCATTTGGTTTAGAAGGGCGTTTTGATTCAATATTGATATCTGGAGCTAAGGATCTATCGAATTTTCCTTTAGAACAGTCAAAAGGCTGCTTGCCGCGAGTATCAATGTGTAAAACGACAGTCATCCATGGCTGAGAAGAAACCATAACTCGAGTCATCTCAACCTTAATTTTAACTTTTTTGTCTATTGGGATCGCAGGGGCCGGAATTTTAACGCTCGATAATACATTTTCGCCGCTAACGGTCTTAGATTTTAACAGAAAGTTGAAGGTGCCTTCCAATTTCTGTGGCTGGAAGCACAAAGTTTCGCTATCAAAATTGAGGTCGCCTGGATCTCTTTCCTTTGTTTTGGTGGTTTCTCCGTTTGCGTCGTCTACGACTTGCACGAATAATTTGTTCGATCCTAGGTCAGCATTGGATATCCCTTCTATTTTGGGGATCCTTATATAGAAGCGACACCTCATTCCAAATTTTTTTTTTATTTTAAAAATTACAAAAAAATTTGTTTTGTCTAAAAAAATTTTTTTTGTTTTTCTATTTGTTGTAAATTTAAATATACTACATTGAACCATCACTTTTTTAAATTCCGATATATCTTAACAATCGGCTCAATGACTCCGAAAAATATGTTTTAGGCGTTCTATATATGATTGTATACCCTTATTTAATAAAAAAGTAGCGAGAACGGGTTGTTATAAATTGAGAGCATTATTTTACTGTTACAAGAAAACTCGTGATTAATTAATCCAGACGATTAATTATATTGACGATTTTCATTGAACAAAATTTTGAAAATCTCTAAGTCTCCAGAAATTTTGGATTAGAATTAGAATAGATATAAACAAGATATGACTAAATGTTCACAAAATAATTCGTGTTTTTGTGTTCAAACTCATTTTTTTCAAGGGAATAGCTCCTCATGTGCCTTCTTAGCTTGTTGATCGAAGAAAAAGCGTTTTACATAAAATAGCGGTTCTCCTTTTTTTATTTTTTTTTTTTTTTTTTTTTATCTAAAAAAATTCAGTCAAACTACGTTCAATGAGTTTTTGTTAATCACAGATAAGGTTGAAACCTGTATGCGAATTATAATGTAAAGAATAAATCGATATTTGTGAGTTGAATTAATTGTGTTTTTTTGGATAAGTTAATCCACAAGAGAGATTGTGATCATTTTAATAACTGGGAGGTATGTTGATTGTTTATACATCGCTATTACATTTTTCACTTCTGTAATTTTTTGGACAATAAGGTGAATCCCAAAAAAGGATATCAGAGCATTACAATAATGTTAGCTGTCTTTTTAATTAAGGAATTTGTTTAATTACCTTGTTTACACCAATTCGGCCTCTAACCTTTTTGGGTTCTTTGGATGAGTAAGTTTGTTTCACCATCTAACTCAATACGTAGGCTATGAATATGAGGTTAAAAGCCCTGTTATATTTTTATACTCAATAGAAATATGTTATAAGCCAATGTTTTATCCGTACAATGCCATAGAGAGTTCTAGTATGATACACCCTAACAAATGTTATTATCCGATTTTTAATAATTAACGAAAAAATGGCGAATTAATAATTATTTGATAACTCTAGTTTCTATTACTAATATACATCATATAAAGTGATTTTGAATTTTGTTAAAACATGGGAAAATTACATTTTTGAGGCATTTAAATACAAAAAGTAATTAGTATTTATTGAAAATCATAGAACAAGGAAATTCTCAAATCTCGAATATAGTTTTAGTCGGATGCATAGGTACGGAATCCTGAATATGGGTTCTATCGCTCCCAAATTCGTTTAATTAATTTTTTCTTTCACGAAGCACAGCTACAAACAGTACGTTTTTAAACATATATCAGTAATAGGAATCGACCCATAAGTATATGCGCGATATGATATGGTTTAATTTTATTTGGGAATAATTTTGTTTAGCTTGTATATGCTATTTAAACATGTATAATCGGTCACAGATAGAATTATCGAATCCATGAAGTATTTATAGGAATATAATGATTCAATTACTATGTTATTCTATATCAAACTACTTAAAAAAAAAACTGATGGGATAAGTTCTCTACAAACTATTTATAATGGGATGCCACTCAAAAAAGTCAAATAAGTTGATAAAAAATGTTTTTTTTATTGTCTAATTTTGCTCATAATCATCAAGAGACATATTAAAGTAATCTTTGTACAGTAGAGTCTCTTGATTTATTTCAATAATTTATAAAAGTTAATATATTTTCAAGGAATCTCGAATTATATAGGATATTTGGATCTGCTGATTCTCTACTATGCTTTTTGAACTCTGTTAAAAAAGAGATAAAGTCAATCTTCTAATTTGTTGAGCAGATAGCTTGTATCTACGAGATAATTCCATTATGGAGTCAGATTATTTTAATCATCTACCATAGTTATTGCTTTAATCGTGAATTTTTTAATCGTTGTTTTTTCGAATCGAGAAAGAGAATCGAGTTGACTTCATTCGACTTATACTATTGATTACCATGCTGGATTAACATGCATATTTAACATTCAACGTTGAACATGAACATTCATTGGAGATTTGGTTAAATAAAGCATAGAGAATAGTAGCAATGATCTATATGATGCTTTTCATGCACATAAATTCATTTCTTTGCCCCTAAGTACCTTATAAAAACCAACTAATGAAGTGAACACTTGAAATCATTCAATATTTTTCAATTATGAAATAAAAAATGCAATACAAAATATTCCAATGTTTTAATGCCAATTATACCAGAGAAACTAATTTCCTTCCACCAAAATGTTAACTCACAAAAAATAAAATCCATCGATAGATTTTACTCCTTAAAAGATCATCTTTTTAATAATTTTTAAAAAATTTTCGGTCGATATTATCGTTAGATTTTTTTTTTTCAAAATAAGATTTTCTTTAATTAACGATGGTTAACAACAAATGCTATGTCTATTCTCGATGAAACAATGCAAAAATTACCAAAAAATTTTTTAACATTGAAATTTTAGGATATTTGATACTATAAGATGGAGCTATATATAAATATCAAATAAAATTGGAAAAATCTTTTTTTGATTTTTTAGAGTATTAATTTTTAGATATCTGGTATCTTTATCTCATATTGATTTAAAATACAAAAAATGGCTGACTAATTCTGTATTAATATCCAGCGGCATATAAATTTATTTTAATTTGAGAGAAGTACGATAAATTTCATAGAATTTTTTGTTTGTTCTCACAAAATTTGATAATTTTGCCGATAAAGTCTCAGAAACCCCATCGTCATTTTATATTTACCTTGTTATAATGTATAATAACTGATTATGCTCATTTATCAAAACAAAAAATAAAAAATTGATAACTCATATCATTTTTTAGAATGGACGCGCCAATTAGCGGTGATAACACAGTTGCTAAGGTCCCAGGCTTTAAGATCTACCTTATTGCCATGGCCTGCCTCGGCTACCAGCTTTCGCTTGGTATCATCTTATCTCTTGCAGATCCACTCATGACACAACTCAAATTAGGCTCTGCCACTAAATTCGCTACATGGACAATCGGCCCAATTACAGGATTTTTCGTTCCACCAATCGTCGGTTACTACTCGGATCGTTGCAAATCTAAGTACGGACGCCGCAGACCATTCATCCTCATTGGTGGCATCTTCACCGTCCTCGGCTTATTCGCTTTGTATCTTCTCAGAAAGTACGCCTCTAAATTAGAGACCGATACACTTACAACACTCTACTTAACAGCTATTTTAGTTACATTCATCGCCAACAACGTAATGCAGGGCCCAACACGCTCCATTATCGGTGATATTCTCCCAACATCTCAGCACGGCCGCGGTTTTGCTATCGCATCCGTTTTAATCGGCCTCGGCTCAGTCTTTTCCAACCTCATTGGTGGCTGCGCTTACTTCACAAAGATCGAGTGGTACTACTCCAACGCCTTCCCAGTCACATTCATTCTCGGCGCTATCATCACATGCATCACAATCGCTGTTACATGCTTCGCCGCCAAGGAGCAGCAGTTCACAGGCGAGCTCGACACATACTCCGCGTTCTCCAAGATCTGGTCCTCTCTCAAGCACATGTCAGTTCCAATGTCTCGCGCATCATGGGCTCTCATGGTCTCCTGGATCGGCTACTGCTCATACCTCGTCAAGTGCACAACATTCTTCGCACACGAAGTCTTCCCAGACTCACAGATGAACAAGGGCCTCTGCTTCGGCTTGTTTGTTAACACAATCGTCAACTTCGTCTCATTCATCTACGGTCTTGTCCACAACAAGTGCATGAAGTTCATCGGTGTCAAGGTTACATACTCCGTTTCCCACGCAATCATGGCTCTCTGCCTTGCTACAGTTTTCTTCACACAGAGCAAGTGGGTACTCCTCGGCCTCATGGCACCACTCGGTATCGCCTTCACAGTCTTCGGCACAGTCCCATTCCACGTCGCATCCCTTGACTCAACGGCCAAGGACCTCGGCGTTAACATCGGTATCCTCAACATCTTCGCCACAATCGGACAACAGATCTGCACAATCATCAACTCCCTCATCGGAACAACGTGGGAGCACTGGCCATGGCTCCAGACAAAGATCGGAGTCAACCAGGCTTTCATCGCGTTCGGTACAGTCGGCTCAATCGTCGCCACAATCATGTCCTTCTACCTCATCGTCCCATCACACGATGGCGGAAATGGCGGCTCTACCGATGGCAACAACGAGGCCTCAATGGGTGCTTATGACCCAATCAAGGTCTAAGAAACTTTTTATACAATTTTCGTAAAAAAATACCATTCTTTGTTTCTCAAAAATTTATTATTTTTTGATTTTTTTTTCCAAAAACAATTTCTAGGCAGGAATAATTATCATGATACATTTTTCAATCATTATGAGAGATTTCTGTGTTTATTGAAGATGAACTTAATTTTTAATTTTTCAAGTTTATAGAAATAGATTGCAGCCAAACAATTGTTTCTGCCTAATATACTATGCATTATAACGTTTTTAACATTGATATGTTTGATGTTGAAAATTTTGATACTTTGATATAATAATTTTTTTATATTCTCGGTCGATAATAATATTTACTCAAATAGCATATTAATATAGACGAACTCCAACTTTTTGCATGTTAATAGTGAAGTATTATATTTATTTTAAAGGATATCTTTACTTTTACCGATAATAATTTCATATAAATAAATAAAATAGTTAATGAGTTAGTTATCATTGGGCGTCATTTCCAGCGTTCTCTTGGCTGAAATCAAACAAGTTGTTTTTGGTTGGTTCTAAAGAAACGTTAACATCATCAAACTGGACAGATTCCAAATTGATATCTTCGTTTAGAGCAACGCTGCCAGAAGATGAAATGTCGTTTTGTGGTCCTTTGTTCTTTGACTTCTTGACGAGTAAGATAATGGCAAGAAGGACAATAAGAACAAATACAACTATTGCAACAATGATTCCAATTAATGCACCTTCAGAAAGTTTACCAGGCCTCTTCCCATCTTGGCCATCCGGATTGGGATGTGTTGTTTGAGTGCTTTTTTCATTTCCTGGTTGAGGGTTTTCTTCATTACCTGTTTGAGTGTTTTCTTCATTTCCTGGTTGAGTGTTTTCTTCATTTCCTGGTTGAGGGTTTATTGGAGGAACCCCTCCTTCTGTTGTTGTTGTAGTAGTAATAGTTCTTTCTTCTTCTTCTTCTGTTGTTGTTGTTGTAGTTGTTACATCTGTTGTTGTATTGGTTTCTTCTACTTCTGTTGTTGTTGTATTGGTTTCTTCTTCTGTTGTTGTTGTAGTTGTTTCATCTGTTGTAGTAGTAGTTGTTGTTTCATCTGTTGTTGTAGTAGTATTGGTTGTCTCTTCTGTAGTTGTTGTTGAAGTTGTTACTTCTGTTGTTGTTGTTGAAGTTGTCTCTTCTGTTGTAGTTGTTGAAGTTGTCTCTTCTGTTGTAGTTGTTGTTGATACGTTTTCATTAACATCAACATTTAAAATTTCTCTCTTGACATTGTGAGCTGTATTTTTGGCAAAAATGACATTACTTGTCAAAACTTCACCTTCGCCGACAAAGTCGTTGACAAAACATTTGCCAGATTGTTCGATAGTGCAAAGCTCATAAACATCATTGCTGCCTTTAATTGTCAAAGATCTGAAACTGGGCACAGAATTTTGAATGTGGATAATTCCTGTCACTTTTTGTAATGAGTTGAATCCGAATATGCTGAGATATTCTATTGGATTACCATTGACATTTTCAAGGTTTATGAGGCAGTTGAGTGATGTAGGATTCTCCATGTTGATGTATTTGATGCATTCGACTGCACCTTTCAATGAGAATCCAGAGCAAAAATCTGAATAACAATTTGAAAAGTTTGTGTTGTATAATGTATTGTATTCTCCTTGGAGATCGGCTGTATTTACTGGATTGTTACCATTATTAAAGACATCGGCTGGTGCACAGCGAGCAATTGATGTTTCAATAATCCGTGTAGAATTTGCGACCGAGAATATGAATTGGCCGCGGGATTTATCATTTCTATTAATTGAGTAGCACTCTTCGGCGTGGTTTTGATGCAATATTATGTTACCTTGTTTTGATTCAAATGAGATCGCTCCGCCTGCTTCTTGATTACGGATGCGCAAATAGTTGCAACGTGTTATAGCGAGCATAATATTGAAGGCTGAGCAAGAAATAGCACCTCCTTTCGCATTGTTAGAAATAAAATCTGAAAAATGGGAATTTGAGACTAAATACTGTCCAGGTGCTTTGATGTCGACGTGTGAAGTTTCTTTCGAAAAGGTATTCTTTATTAGATTGGTAGAAATAAGCTTTTCGAACTCCATTCTTGTGAAATTGTTTTTTTTTCTCAAAAATCTTTTTGTGAAAAAATTGGTTTTCGCTTCCATTATATGTATTAGTGCTAAAAATCACATATAATGTGTTCAAATATTTGTGTCAATGTTTGGAAAAACGAACATATTTGAATAGTTTACTATAAATAATAATAGTGATAATTTGATTAAATATAATATCTAAAAAACAATTTATTCATAAAGATATTTGAATGCATTTTCAATTATTTTTTTTTTGAATAAATTTATTATTTTATATGTGTTCGATCCTAATATTCACATACTTCCATTTTGATACAAAAGTTGAACTTTTTAGGTTTTTGTATGCTGACTCAGCTTGAATTTGTAATAATGTTGTTAGAAAATATAAAAAATGGATGCATCTCGTATATTCTTCACATATTCCAACATCGTCGAATTTCAGATATTGATTTTTTATAACGAATTCAAAAATATATTCACAATTTTTGAATAATATCAAATTATATATCATAGAAGATGAAAATACATTGTTTTATGGCAAAAATTAACTTGTACGTTATAATTCAAATGCTAACGTTAAATAAAGAACATCATTAAGATGTGATTAAGTAGACACAACGGGCTATAAATATATATTTTAATTAGATTTATTTTTATTTTTAATCTCAATTATTTCATGCATTTGTGATACATATTGTAATGATAAACTATTTTCTTTTTTTTTGTCTCAACCGTTCTGATTGTCACTTTTTGGATATTTTATAAAAAGACGAAATATTTATACCTTCATGCATAGTGCATCACATAAAGCATATATTTCCAATAATTAACTTTAGTTGCTTGAAAATCATTTATTTCGATTTTATTTTAGATGTATCATCATAAACATTTATTATTCTTCTGGAATTTCGATTTATATCAGCAAACTGACCAATTTTTCATTTGTTTGTTATTCTTCTTTTTCCTGCAATACCCATCACACATACATTAACCCTTGACAATCAGCATTAAAAAACACTACCATTTCGTATTCGTTGATAATGAAATTTGATCACAACCTTAGAAATTTAATTTTATTGTTCTTTTCCATCATACCTTCCCGAAAAAAGCTATGTTCAAAATGTTCGGTTCATTAATTATAAAGAAAAGGTTTATGACACGTAAACTCTTTACACAAAAAATGGCAAATTTTTTCGATATCGCTAAAATTAAATATTTTTATGATTGCTACTGGAATCCAATTCCTTTGTTTATTTATATCGTTTTTATTCAGACAGATATTCCCAAATTGCATTCGTGCACCACAATTTACAACTTTATTGTCAAAACGAGTTACATTTCAATCAAACAAATATACATTTTCAGGTATTATCACTCCTATTGCTGGATTTTACGAAATGGAACATAATTTTCTAGTTTCATCAATTGTATCAATGTCAATTATCATCGCTGCAACAATTATTATCTTGATCTGGTATTTTGCTTACAAAAGACCTAGAATACGCCCTAAACAAGAAGATTCAAATACAGAAAGACCTTTATTCACTGAAATTGAAAGCCTTTATTGATTCCTATATTATTTGAGGTTATTCATTTTACTAATAGACTTGATCCAATATGACTACTACTATTCACGGCACATGTCTCAGTTTTGCGTAATTTGATAATTCTTTCTTATTAATTGTTTTACAGATTTCTGCTTACTGCGTATATTCCCTTCAAATGTTTGTACTTAAATTTCGTTATTTATTATTTGTATTTATCTCATTTTATTTTCACATATTTCCTATTATCATAAGATTTACCTTATACCAAATATATATGTCAATTATACGGCAAAAGAATGTTTCTCAGAGTGTTTAATGTATTTTCCATGTTTGCGAAATTTTATCTTTCAAAATCTATATCATTGCAATTCGGAATAGTTCTTGTATAGTGTAGTTAAATGAAAACATGCTTTATTTTGAACAAAGAACAATTTATATCATAATCATACAAACAAATTAAGGTTTCGGAGATTGTACTCCAACTATTGTTGATTATGCGTCTTTTTGATATTCTCTAGTTCTTTTTTAGCTGAATTTATCTGGTCAAGGAAATTTTCGATTTCTGCGACAAGTTGAGATCGCCTTCCTAACTCTTCTTCATACTTATCAGCAAGGCTTTCGTACTCATCGATCATATCTTGTGGCGGCTTCAAAAATGCATTGTCACTCATTACATAAATAAAAATTGCCAATATTAAGGTTATTTACACAAAATAACCTTAATTTGAACTAAATTGAGCATTTTGTCAGATAAACTGTCATTCGTTTTATTACATGACAATACTCCATTTTTGAATAGTCTACATGACAAATATATTACGGGGGTGCATATTATTTTTACATCTTCTTATAGTTGGAAATTCTGTCACAATATATTGCATATAATTTAATCATTTGTTTTTGAAAAAATTAATATGATTTATTCCTTCCAAAATCTCGTATTATATCGGTATTTAACCAATTTTCACGAAAAACATAAATAGCTTTAATTATCATTCTCATTTTCGATTATAATTATATTATTCTCGATTCTTTTACATATTACATATCAATGAGGTACTCTTCTAGATGAGTTTGGCTTATTCCATCATTTGACATATTAAAAAAAGTCTGTGTTGAAACGCAATCAGTTTTTCAATTTATGGATTGTTATTCTAAATTTTGCTCTTAGTTGTTTGTTAAAAACTCCATGATGTATATGTTGTTTGATTTTGCCAATCATTTCTTACGAATTGAAAAAGTATTAGATCGTGGTGCTTCTTCATTTTTTGTTAACAAATACAATATGTGTACAATCATGTGATCATGGTCTTATACAGCAAATTGGATATCATATTATGAGTATTTTTGCTTGAAATCAAATATTGCCATTATTTGACGAAATTTAATATGATTTTGAATATGATATAATGCACAAATAAAATTCTGTCCATATACGGACATAGATATTTATGCGAACTTCATGAATATACAATCATTACTTTCATATACCCTCAGTAAAAAAAGTAGTAGCAATACAACGTGGAAAAAATTGATGCCTAGCTCGGGAAATTTTATTAGACAAGTGTCTATGAAACTCATGCTGATATATCTATGCCATAAATAGCCATATATGGATAAATAAAAAATGTATGTTTATTAATTAATTAGAGGAAAAAACGCAAAAAAGTAAAAAATGTAAACTATTCAAAGGTATATATACATGTCATATGACAGAATTCTATTTTTAAAATTTATTGACACACGAGACCGAAAATGATATTGGTGGAGGGAACCGGAAATCTTATTCCCCTTTAAGCGAACCATATGTAATTCGATTTATTAAATTACAGAAAGTCATTTTTAAAACATTTATATGTCAAAATTATCTTTTACATGACAGATTGTTTATAGCTTCGTTATTTGATCGTTAAAAGGTGTTTCACTGAAAACGGTTGTCGAATCCATGTTATATGTCTTCTAATTAGTATCATAAACATGGTTTAATAATCAAAATCGAAAATTTCATTTTTGAAAAGTCATGACTTTTCATTCTATCAGTAGATTTGTATTCAATGTAATATTATATGACTAAATTTGCAATTTATTTGTATTTACATAAAATTTCAAAATTTTTTTATGAAATTTTATATTTCGATTATTCTACTCAAGGAAAGCACATAAATAGAATTTCACATAAAATGACGTTAAGGGCAATTTTTTTTTTACAAAAAAAATGAGCACACTTCGCCAAATCCAAACTCTTCGCAAGGAGCGTCTTAGATTGATAGACAACTGCGATTTCGATCAAGCTGAAGTCCTTGAAAAGAGAATCAATGATATCATTAATGAGAGAAATCTTCATAATGATCAGCTCGTTATTGATCTCAATAAATCAAAGTACAACATTGAGAAAGAGACAATAAGGACAGAATCAAATGAGATCCACAATACGTTTAAGACAAGGGCCTTCGAAATCCATGGAAAGTTCCAGAAACGCCGAAGATTCCTTCAAGAGGCTCATGCAAACTATCTTGCTCAGCTCGCTACAAAATATGCTAACGATCTCGAGCTCGAAACAACACGTAACGTCGTCCAGGCAGATAATTTGATCCAAGAAGCCAAGGGCCGCGCACAAGCGAGCAATTACGCGGAAGCCAAGCGTCTCTATGCTGAAGCCACTGAAATCAAGGAGAAGGTCATGATCGAAAGACAGCAAAATCTCAAGGCCAAATATGATAAGATCATTGACGAGGTTGAAAAGAAGAACGAAGAAGAGCTCGCTGCCCTCGACAGGAAGGAACAAGAAGCTCTTGATTTGCTTCAGAATGAATATCAAACTGAAATGAAGAATCTTGACACAAAGCTTCAGACACAATCAGTTCGCTTGGGAACAACACGCGATCTCGAAGATGAACAGCGCATGTTCCACAAACTTAATTTTGATTTCCCATCATCAAGAAGCTCCGCTGAAACATCCATCAAGATTGATCTTTCAGACTCTCTTCGCAGGACAACACACCTCTACTAAATTACTATTTGTATTATTTTTTTTTATTCTTTAATATTCCAATATTCACACCAGATGCACACTATTCTCTTTCTTTATGGCCAATACATTTTATTCAATACATCTTTCAAAATAAGTATTGATGTAGCAATGGTGATTGCTCAGCAAATACTTAAAAAGCTCAAAGCACAGATTGAATTATACCATATTCTATCAAAGAGGTTTTCCTGTTCAACTCCATAGAGATTGATAAAATATCAAAATAATATTGTTCAACAATGACGATATGCAGTTCAATTTCAACGATGAAATGAAGCTTATCATATACTTTCTCGGTCATAAGCTTTTACTGACCTCTGCATTGAAAAATCCAGGAAGATAAAAGAAAATAACAGTATTCAAAAGCGCGAGTTCATTGAATATATGAACATGTTCAAAATCGCAAATGATGCAACTTCGAGGGTTTTGGTTGAAAACACTTCTAAGATATTGTTTCAAACATTGCAAAACTTATGTATACAAACTATAAATGATATACATATATATGGTATACCATACATATTAATGTTTCTTGAATGTAAGCAATGTAACTCATTATTCAGCGTTGGTTTTTCTGAAAGACTCTGAGAAATTGCTTTACACTTTGCATGCATTATATAGACACGTTGAAAATGATATATATAAAATATCTAAGGATTTAAACAATTAGAAGTTGAGATTTTTCTCCAAAATTTCTCCAAAACATGAAAAATCGTGTATATATAACTAGATAAATCTGTATATGGAATAAAAAAGTACGTTTTTTAATAACGAAGTAAAGAAAACGGAGTCATTCAATTTTTTGAGAATTTGTACGTTTTCTATCTATTGGTGATGACGCAGCGCGTTACCAGGCAGATGTTCGAACGCCGCTACGAGCAGAGAGCTCGTGACGAAGCCATGTATTCTGTATATCAAGCGAAAATAAAAGCCGAGCAAGCAGACAAAGTGCAACAAGAAACGGATGAGAGATCAGCTCTACGTCGCAAAGCAGCCAGACAGCGCATAGCTGACGAGGAATTTGCGATGGCTGAGAAGATCTACAACCAGCAAAAGGCATACGAAACAAGGCGTCGCGAGATGGAGGAGCAAGATGCAATCGCACAAGCTTTAGCTGAACAAACTCAAGCTGAAGTTCGTGATCAGAAAATGCGTGCTCTCCTCCGTGAAAATGATGCCGAAATCCGCGAACTCAAGTCGAAATTACAAACAGCCTTAATCACACAGACCCGCGACAAGCAAATCAAGGAGGCCGAGAAGCGCCGTAAAGAAGAACAACAGGAAAGAATCGAAGAAGAACAGATGATGATGCGCAATTATCGCCGCGAAGAAGCAGCCCGCGCAATGGAGGAGGAAGCCAAGCACGCCAACTCCCTTGCAACACGCGCATTTATTCAGGAGCAGCTTCGCGACAAAGAGCGCAGACGCCAACTTCTCGAAGTCGCCGAGAGAAAACGCGACGAGCAGCAAGTCAACGAAATCGTTGCCCGCGTCCAGCGCGAAGACGCTGAGCGTGAGGCCGCTTACCGCCAGAAACAGCAGCGCAATTATGCAGAGATGAAGGAATTCATGGCTGCAAGACAAGCAATGAAGGAGCGCGAGCGCCAGGAGCAAGAAGAAGAGAACCGCAAGATAGCAGAGTTCTCAATGAACGTAGACGAGCGTCTCCGCCGCGCTCAGGAAGAACAGAAGCGCCGCGACGCACAGCGCGAAGCAATCGGCCGCCGCATCGCAGAGGACATCCACCGCAAGCAGAAGGAGGACGAAGAGTACGAGCAGCTCTGCCTTGACCTCGCGGAACAACAGGAACTCCAGAAATTGCAGGACAGAGAAAAAGCGGAAGCAGAAAAGATCAAGCGCCAAATCGAAGACTGCAAAATCTTCATGGAGCAGTCTCTCAGAGCTAAGGCTGCAGAGAAAGAGCGCACGAGGATCGCTGAGCTCAAGCTCAAGCAACAGATGGCGGAAGAACAGAAGAGACTCAACGAGCTCGCGGCTGTTGAACAAGAAAACGCGAGAATCAAGAACGAGAAGTACCGCAGAGAGTTGACAAGACAGATGCTCCAGAAGAGGGAGATGTACGAGGCGGCGAGAGCACAGGAGCTCAGGAAGCTCCAGCTCGAGCAGGAGAGAGAAGACGAGAGACAGAGGATTCTCAACGAAGAAAGAAGGAAACTGGTCATCAACCACATTCTTTCTATGGGTGCGGACGCTGTCAAGTATTTGCCACAAGGTGTCCTCAAGGAGGAGGATTTGGACTACTTGCCGGAAGAATACAGAATTGCTATTCTCAACACAAAGATTTAATGTCTTTATTGCTTTTTTTTATTTATTCTATAAAATAAATGGTAATTTTTTATCTGTGACTTGACAAATTAATCCCCTCTTTCTATTTCACTCATATTCATTAATTTTATTATCAAAATTTGATTATTTCGAAATATAGCAATTTACACCTTAGTGAATAACTATATAAGATGATATAAATAAATTAGCAAATTAATTTTAGTTCAAAACCGTTTCAAAATTTGATATATTTTGATATTTTTTCAAAAATGTTAATATAAATGGAAATAAGAAAGAATAAGATATTTATAGAGGTATATGTCCGAAATGTGGGTGAGTTTGCCTAAAAATGGATATTTTTGAGAAAGAAAAAACTAAATAATACAACTTTATGTAATTAAAACTACATTGGAATATATCCGCCGTCTCTACTAAAGATCTCAAGCATGTCACTACGAAGATGAAGCAAGCCAAGAGAATCACCAATTGCCATCTTAAAGATAGGCGGTGGTGTGAGTAATCTTGAGCCCATGATACTGATAAGCTCGCGTTTGACTTTATCATAGACGACAGTAGCACCGAATTCGCGTGGAATCATGAATAAACCCATTTTATTGACGATACCATCAGTAATGACAAAAGATTCACCATCTGGTCTGATGTGGAAGCAGAACCACCAGTTTCTTTTGACTTCAAGAGCATAAACGTGCATATATTTTGAAGTACTTTCTCCACCGACCAAGAAAATGAATTCATCGGCAGGTATGAGGCATGAATCAGTCAAATCCGTGGGAGGTTCAGCTCCTCTCGTTTCGATTGATACGAATTTGTTTTGACCTGGATCAAAAACAAGGAGACCATGTGTCTTTGATGACCCATATACATAGTGGCATCCTTTGTAGCAGCAATGAGCAGCTTGTGGGCGTCCAGATTCTGTCGAATCATATTTAATCCATTCATTTGTATCGAAAGTTAAACGATAAACGCTTCCGTCTGACTGGCCATCGTAACCACCCCATACAAAAAGAGAGTTATCGCAGCTAAAGAAGATCGGATATGCTCTTGGTGACGGTGTATTGTTGAATTCGTATGGTGTAAGAGTTCCATCATCAATATTTATACTGTGGAGATCAGCGAAGTACTGTCCATCGCATGATCCTCCGAAAACAAACAGTTGTCGATTAATTAGAACTCCAGAGCAGCCAGTTCTTGGTCCTAGACACTCACGGCGCAAGTTACTCCATCTATTTTCCTTAATATCGAGTTGCCACGCATCATTTAGGCATGAACCCTTCTCGTCAGTTCCGTAAGCGATAATTAGTCTTTCTGTTTCTTCGTCGTAGCAATAACATTGATCTAGTCGAGCAATTGGACTCACACCATCCCCGTAGAGCATAGACCACACTCCATGATACATAGTTTTAAGCAGAAGGCTTGGATGATTTTCGTCAGTCTCTGAATTTGCGTTACTTCGCTTAGAACTAGCGTAAGAATTGACTCTTTGCATGGTCATGGGGAAGTATGATGAATTGTCCATCATTTTTGGCTTATTCATCTGCGAAGATTCTTGATTGCCCATTTTGTTATTTTTTTTGAAAAAAAAAAAGATTTTGTGCATCGTTTTTTTTTTTTTGTTTCATCGTTTTACTTTATTTAAATATATTTTAGTCTTATAATAAATATATATTAATTTCGTAACAATTTTTTTTTAATTAAAAGATATTAATATTATCATTGTGTATAATGTAAAATCATTATATATATCACAATTTTTTATAAATTTTAATGACAAATTTCTAATCATTACAAAGAAACCTAAAAATATTAAATTAAGAATTAATATTATATAAAAACATGTTTAATCAATAAAAATTCAAAATTTCCTTAGCAATTTTTTTAAAAAACAAAAAACTTTATATTATGATTATATATGATATAAAAACGTATTTGGTCAATAAATTTTCTAAAATTCATTAATATATTTTGGGTATTAAAAAAAATATTAAATTATCAATATATATGATGTAAAAATGTGTCTGGTCCATTAATTCTCAAATTTTCAATGGGAGAAACAGCGAACAAAGTCTCTCAATTTACAATTTTTGTCGAAAAGTTTGGCCAATATAAATATTTTTAATAGTGGCTTTAGTATATGGTTCATTTCATTTAGGTGCATATATTAGACATACTAAAATAGTTTGTTAACCATCATTTGTGTCAAAGAAAAATGTAAAATTCCTTTAATAATCGCGTAGGAAAACACTCTAGGACCAATACACAAGGCGTGTGTCAATGATTCATACATACGTTAGGCCGCCAATGTGTGGTCAATAGTTATACCTTATTTTCGAAGCTTTTGTAAACATTTCAATTCCCAAATCCGCAAAATTCGCTGATTTATTCAACCCAATTCTAGCAATATAGTGTACTAGGACTAATGCGTTTAACAATTTAAAAATACATGATTTAACCTTGAATTTACAAAATATTTTGAAATTTGCGAAATTCACATAAAATGCATTTTAAATTTGCAATTAAATAGATATACTCCTGCACCACATAAATATCCACTGAACAAGATATTAATGTTAAAGAAAAGCTTGATTTGATTTGGAATTTTAAGGGATGGCTCAACCGTTTTTTTCTCGGGCCTAAAAAACTGGGTCTATCAGCCCCCATGTTTGCTTTAGTACGTCCAACAAAGTACAGATATGATGTACACTTCATTCTCTAGATCCCCA